>CATIWF010107218.1:0-31282 GCA_949630135.1 Balakata baccata
CCTATTTTTGACCTTAGGCAGTTTTGGGATACCAAATTTGCTTCTTCATATCTTACAATATGTAAGTCATATTTTAATGAAACTTTGTATGAGCATAGATATGTTAAGTGGAACATGTTTAATGTTGAGAACCTTTATCCATTCTGCTTCTAAGGTACTCATATGATAGGGTAATTGTGACTGGTTAGAAACAGGGCTGGCATCCAGACCAGTCTAATTTTTGAAGACTATAACTCACAACGTACATAACATATTGAGGTGAAATTTGTGCCAAAATTTACCTAAGACCTGTACCTATAACTTTCATATTTGACCATTTACAAATTATGTCTATAAGGAGCTCAAAATACAATTGACTGAACCTGTACAGGACACTAAGCAGGCAGCTCTAGTATGGAATAGACATGACTCTCTTACCCATAACTCAACATCCGCCCATAATCTGGTCCTGAAATTTTGTATACAACTAGATAACACATATATCTACAACATTTATGTGAGTTTCCTCAAATATAGATTCTATCATGTAGAAAAATAACCAAAATAGCAAGTGATTCAGCTAGGTTCCCTAATTGAACCAGTCCCAGTCCGATGCTAATATCTTTCCACAGACACCAAATCATGCAAAACTATTTATATACCCATAAATATAAGACATAAAGCTACAAATTTAATGTTTTCAACTTCTCATATTTGGTTTCTAACAAGAAGAAAATGGGGCAACGATATACTGCCCCCAAAACAGAATCCAACTACATCACTTGCATGAAAAAGATCACCATTTTCTATCCTTAATAAAAAATTTAGCAAGACAAGAAGAATATATGAATTACCTGTGATCTGAAGGTCTGAATATGGCTGGAATTTAGGAGAAAATTTGAAGAAAAACAAAGGGGAGAAGAAGGAGAAACTATAGCTGGAATAAGGATGAGGCAGCAGCACAGCCAGCCAAGCCAATTTATCCCATTCAATTTTTTTTTCTTTTTTTTTTTACTTTTCTTTTTTATTTAAATAATAAAAAATTAATGAAATTAATAATTATTATTATTTTCTCTACATGTTTACATGTACTTAGTGCCAAAATACTATCTATTCAAATTATCTACTTTAAGTAATTTAACTATGTCAACTTTTATTAATTTTGATTTAATCATTTATACCATTTAATTTCTAATACTTAATAACCCTTATTTAATTTATGACTTGACACGTGCAATTTACTCCTATTGTGATAAACCGACACGTAACAACTCTATCTTTTGAGCACGTTCAAGCCAAAATCCGATGTATGCATGTATTTTGTGTGAACGACATTTATAAAATGAATATATCCAAATGGAATGCGTGTACTAATGCATGTGGGAAAGTTGAGGGTGTTACAAGAGGGTCAATATATAATTTCCTACAGCTAATTCAATAACTCTTGCTCTATTTCCAATGCGCAAGTCTGACTCTCCCTTATTGAGCTACCTACTGTTCCTTAGGCCCTACATATCAGTGCATATATGTGAGCTGCAACAGATATCTAATACCCATAGATTATTATTAGAAACAGTATCAACCTCATTGATAGAAATACTTGAAGTAGTTGGGATATTAGATGCCTACTTCTTCAAGGACTCTAAGTAGGCCTTGCAATTCCTCTTCCAATGGCCATCCTTGCCATAATGGAAGCAAGTCCTTTTTGTGGCAGCCTATTTGGCCTTCTTCTTAGCCATGCCTCCCTCAGGCTTTGTGGACTACTTCTTCTTCTTTTGGTTCTTCTTCTTAGAACTAGAAGAGTCCATTAGCATCATAGCTTTATTGTCCTTCTTGACAGATGGCTCAGCTATCTTGAGCATGTTGATCAACTTAGGAATAGTGGTGGGGATCTGGTTCATCCTAAGCACAAAATGTGCATAACTATCAGTCAAACTAGTTAGAATTAAATCAATACTTAATTCATGATCCATCACAAAACCCAAGGTGGCCAACATCTCAATATAACCATTCATCTTCAATGCATATTGCACGGGAGATGTCTCCTCAACAATCTTAGAGCGGAAGAGCTATCTTGAGATCTCAAACCTTTCAGATCGTGACTACTCGTCAAATAGCTCTCTTAGATGGAAGACTATGGTGTGAGCATCCATAGCCTCATACTGCTTTTGCAACTCAGCCGACATAGTGGCAAGCATAATGCAACTTGCCATCTCACTATCTTCGAGATGCCTTTTTTATACCTTTTGAACATCTTCAGAAGCATCAGTAGTAGGGAGATTGGAAAGCCTTTCATCTAGGACATAACATATTTTCTTGGATTTGAGAACTATTCTCAAATTCCTAAGCCAATCCAAGAAGTTAGGCCTATTCAACTTGTTTGACTCCATTAGTGATTGCAAATTCACACTTGATACCATAATGGCGATTCTAGCAACCTAGATGTGAAAAAAGCATGTTAGAATGTATATGAAAATGCATAATTATTAGGTCTTTAATAAATTGCATTATAACTCCCACTATTTTATTATGAGTCCATATCCCTCACTATAAATCCAAGAGAACCTATATGTTCTCCGAGTGGGTCAATATCCAATTTGCTAAGAATGACCTTGAGGCAACCCAACAAACTATCTTTAGTTTATTTGGTGGGTATCTGATCCATACCAATTGCATTTCCATGCAACTATCGAATCTTGTGCTGTCAGCTAATTGATGTATGCACACACATTGGGCTATCAACTCCTAATATATGAACATCTCATGTACACTTACCCAATTTTGCCTCCAATACTCATTAACCTTAGCGCAAATCCAACAAATCAAAGATATTGGTTAAGTCCAACCTATTAATCATGAAATATAATTGCAATGGTTCGAACATCTTCTTATAGAGTGAGCTTGAGGCAACTCAATAACTCTAACTCTAGAAGAACTCTGGTTTTTTCCACATTAATGGAAGGCGTAAGACATAATTGTATATTTAGCGAGAGATTTTGTTATTATTGCATGCTTTTATATATCATACATTTATCATATGGATATATAAAGATAGTTATATTAACTATATGGCATGATTATGAATATACTAAAATCAATCTCTTGAGCCAAAGAGAGATTGACTAGGTCTTACCTTGGTATATGCATGAATTACAATCCAAAAATAGAAATCAGATTCCTACTTCTAAGTCTTCTTATTTATGGCACCATCTTCTTTGCTTCCCGCTCCTTTAAATCTCCATTATATCCTAATCCTATGTAATCTAATTACACATTTCAAATATAAAAAATATCAATTTACATTTGAGGAGAGTAAGATGAGAAAAGAAATACTGAGTAAGAAGAGATAGGCAAGGACACGCATGCCCTATTTACTATAAAACAAAATCATGCATGTCCAATCACATTGGGCCAAAGTTCATAATCATCCATCATTCCTTTCCATACACCCCTAGCATGCATTCTCTAATGCATAAAATTAACATAAAATAGGTAGGGATAATTTTGGATTACAAATTTGAAAGTCAATTCAATACTTGAACCGAAATTGCCTATTTTTGTTGTTTCGGTCAAGTTAATTTTGTATGTCATTTTAAAGTGGAATTTAATAAGTAACCAAATTAAAATAAATTCCATATTTTCAGAATTAATTCACCTTAAAATCAAATTATTATGATGTCAAAAATTAAACAATTTAATTTTAACATACATGCCACTTTCTAGTCATACTAGATGTGTCATTTGCTCAGCATAACCCATTTACCGTTTAGAATTAATTTGGAATTTAAAATCAAGAAAATTGATTTTGACATGCATCTAACATTAAAATAACCTATTTTTAATCAGATAAAAATTATTTCAAGATGCTGAAAACGAAATATTTATATACAAAAAAATCAAACAAATAGTCCCATCGTATACCCAAAAACAGATCCGTTTCGATGTTTGCTTGAAAAACTAATTAAAATAATTTTTAATTAATTATTGGATACTTCCAGAGGCTTAAACACATTTTCAATATATCTAAACAATTTGTCCATAATGAAATTATAAGAAAAATATGAAAAGCCCTAACAATTAAGACAAACAACATCACATATTAATCAATAATGCAATTTTTAGTAATTTTGTAATTAAATTTGAAATTAATTATTTGAATCATATTCAAACAATTTTTCAATTAATATAAGCATCCTTAATCATCTCATGATCAGATCATGGAAAGAAAAATATGTAAAACAAATTTTACAAATTAATTTGAATTTTACAAATAAAAAAATCCAAAATCATCAAAACCGTGCAATCCAATTGCACCTTAAAATAAAATTAATTTTAATGGGCACAAGGGGGCTCTGATACTAGTGAAGGGTTTTGAGCATGTACCACATACATATTATGTAGTGGAATTTAAAATTTTTTAAAACCCGAAACAAGAGAATCGGCTTGTGCCAAATAAAAATAAATTAACAACGCAAAATTCAAAAATTATACCTTTATAATTTCTTCATTTTTCTTCAACTTCTGACCTCGTTGGGTTTTAGCAAACCACAACAATTCAATCTCGGATTGTCTCTAACAATATCCATGCAAAGAAGAGAGAATAAAACCGCTAAAAGATGGCTTGAACACACCTCAAAGTGCTAGCAATGATGTATGTTCCTTTGAGAGAAAAATTAAACTTTTTAATTTTTTTTGTTGTCTCCAAAAATTTTTCTTCTCCCAAAAATATTTTCTTGTCTGTTTCTGTCTTTTAGATTCAAAAGAATATCAATTTCATAAAACAAAAATTAAAAGAGGAGAAAATGAGGAGTTATATGAATTATGGCCATTAAGGCCAATAAAAATAGGATTTGCAAGCTGTTGTACGCTGGCTTGCTTGCCAGGTCAGTGGGCCCATCAACCCCTGAGCGATTTTTTCCTATGATCTTATCACGAACCGACTAGAAATAATTCTCTCATATTTTTGGATCCCATTCAAAGCCATTTTACTCATTTTTCATATCTCCAAAGCGTGTGACCCATTAGGTTCCCGATTATATTGGCCACTTGAATTACCAATTAATTTAAGCAAGTCATGAGCGATATCTAGCGACACATCATGACCCCTAATTAACTAGAAAGTCAATGGTTTGACTACGAACATTTCCATAGATAATTTGTGTGCAATTTATCCTTTCACCATTCTATAACCCTCTCAGTTTAAAGTATGGACAATGTGTCAACTCCCACTAGACTGACTACATCACACCTACCCCAAGTGATGTTAGATCTTATCCCTGAGACTCATTACTCTATTAGACATGTATCTGAGGACCATCTTCAGGACATTTCCACTCTGGCCAGAGATTCTCGAGTAATGATCTCCACAAGAGGCCATGAATATACTCTCCCTCTATAAGGAGCGGTGAATCCTCTATTGGCTATCCGATTACCTTCGAATACCTCAAGCTATACCCAATCACCACCCTATGAGGCAATAAGGAATGAAATCAAAGCACAGAATCAGTATCCAAGATATCCTTGAGTACCTTAAGTCTAAGGATACTTGCCCCCATTGCTATGATAAGACTATTATTAACATTTGAATAGATAATCCATATGATCGTCTCATAGCAAGTCATCCAATATACTTGACTACTTTTAGCAAGCATCCACATGTTAACTTTGAACATCTCATATTCATAGCTTATGAGATCTACTGCTTGAACCAATCAAGGAATATAACATGTGCTAGTCTATTCGGATTAATAATGTCCTATCTCATTAATCCTATGGCTAGGGATAATTTAGATACTAACATAATTGCATATGATAAAAATATCATTATCATGATTTCTTTCATGCTTTGTTATGTATCAAGGACTTCATTAATTGATTTAAGATCACTATCAATTCATATATCAAATGAATACCAAATTAATATAAATGCCTTTTATTAATTAAATAAATATGTAAAATAAGTGCTAATGGTGATTGCCTTTAGAACACTTCTCTAACAGTAAATGTATTATTCTTTGTACTTCTTGCTCACATTGATTGGTACGATGATCTAGATGTGTTAAAAATGATGCATTCTATATAATCTCATGTTCCGACTGTTTTGTTTCTCCGCCTAATATTGGGAAAATTGTCTCATTAAAATGACAATTTGCATACCATGCTATAAATAAATTGTCAGTCAATGATTTAAGATACTTAATGATAGAAGGAGATTCGAATCCAATATATATTCCTAACCTTCTTTGAGGTCCTATTTTAGTGTGTTGTAGCGGAGCAATAGGAATATAAATTGCACATCCAAAAATTCTTAAATAGAAACTATTTGCCTCCTAACTATAAGCCAATTGTAATAGGGAGAACTTATGATATGATGGCCTAATGTTTGTCAATGCCGTTGCATGCAAAATAGCATGTCCCCAAGCTGAGATGGAGATTTTTGTTCTCATAAGTAATTTTGTGTATGAATATAGGCAACTGGCCTTTCAACTATTATCCCAATTGACATGCAATAATTAATAAAAGCTTGGGATATAAATTCACATGCATTATCAAGATGTATAAACTTGATTGAGTAATCTGGAAATAGTGCATGCTATTGAATTATTTGACCAAATAATCTCATAAATGCTAGGTTACGAGTCGATAATAAGCACATATGTGATTATCATATAGATACATCTATCATTACTATAAAATATTTAAATGGATTGCATGGTGGATTAATGAGCCCACATATATCACCTTGAATTCTTCCCAAAAATGCATGTGATTCTACTCTGACTTTTGTTAATGAAGGTTGAATAATCAATTTGCCTTGAGAACAAGTAAGCACATGAGAATTTATTAAATTGAAGAATCTTCTAGTTCCTTAAAGGATGACCATTTGATTTTTCTATTATTCTACGTATCATAACTGACTTAGGATGACTCAATGGTCATACCAAATTGTAAAAATATTTCTATCAATGAACTTCGGATTCATTATTGCATGTCTTTCGATTGCACGTATTTTGATGTAATACAAACCAGAAGATAAAGCAGATAACCTTTTCCAAAATTTGTTTTTCATTTGAGGCTACTAATATGATATAAAGATATTCTACGCCATTGTGATCACAAGTCTAAATATAATACCCATTATGATGTGTATCTTTAAAATAATAGCATGTACATCTAACCATTTAGTATACTATGATTATATTTATATCGAATATGTAAATATTATGATTCATATAAATAAACCAATTAGAATATGAATATAATAACATATTGTCATGAAAAGAATAATTTATAATATTAAATAACATTCATATCTACTTATAAATAGACATGTTTAATGAATATATATAAGTAATAACTTATGTATAAGTTATGTATTATCAAATATTAATTAAATAACCTCATATTAAAATAAATATTTAAATAATTATAATTGTAACATACAAAACATGCAAATATTGTAACATACATATAAAATAATTTCAATAAATAACTTAATAAACTTCATTCAATAATTTCATTTTAATTATAATTTATTAGGTCTAATTATATATATTTAAGACATATTGATAAGTACTTTAACAAAATTACTAACAATATTTAAATGAAAAATGTAATATAATAAAAAGACAATGAAGAAAAAACAACAATCCTAAGGACGAAGAAAATTCAATATAATGCTTAACACATATGAATTGATAATATATTATTTGATAATTATCACATCTTCCTTTTCATGTTGTTCTCATTTGTGTAATTCTTCCATTTCACAACATATATATTATAGGTACATGCATATATTATTTTTTATAAAAAAAAAATTAATATACAATGATAGCACAACAAAATCTATCAAGAAAAATTAAAATCAATAAAAAAAAAACTTTTAGGAAAAATATTTAATTCATATAAAATTTTCTCATGATTATAGATATAAAATATAATAGAATTTGAAGATAAACAAGAAACTATTTTCACATGCAATAATTTATCAAGCTTTTTCACTATTATCAATTGTATTAGATGTCAGGGGGGTTATTTACAATGGAGACATCTTGTAATGGGGGAAAAATCTTGTAATGAAAGGGTGAAATAGTTTTTTCAAAATTAATTTTGAAAAGACTATTTTGCCCTTTCATTACAAGACTCTTTCCCCCATTACAAAGATGTCCCCATTACAAGATGACCCCCCTTAAATTATAAATAAAATCTACCTTATTACCTTAAGGAGAGAATTCATGCTGATAATGTGTTATAGAAATATATAAAAGAAATAAACAAATGAAGAATAAAGTAAAAGAAGAAGAGAGTAGAGAATTGAGAGAATGCATATTCACTAGTCATTTGTACATTCACCAAAGCCTCTATTTATATGCTTATAAGGAGGTATCCATAAGACATAAGTTGCAATCTTAATTGAGAAAATAATTCAAAATAAACATGAGCAATTAAGCTAGAAGACTAAGAGATGAAAGGTTATGAAATTAAGGAGAGTTATGGACATCTATAATAATAATATTTATAACATTAACTGAAATTTTTTCCTTAAAAAATTATGCATAAACAAGCAATATTCATAAACCAAAAAAATTTAAAAATAATTCAACAAAAAATCAACAAGTCTTGTAAAAAACAATAAGAGTTTATATGTATTCCATGTAGGTAGTAATATGGAGCATAGTCCTTAAAAGCAATTTGTAAAATTTTTAAAAACAAATAAAAATAATATTTATATTAGTAAAATTGAGAAATATTTATATTATAATTTAAAATTAAGAAACATTAATATACATTAATAATAAATTGAAGAACAATCTATAAAACTTATCCATTTTTGTTTCTATTAGGATTGTACACATATCTTGAATCTTTCTGAACAAGATCGAAAAATTGAGAAAAAGATTCAGAATTGCATTGTAATGTTGATTTTTTTTACTAGAACGAGACCAAATTGCATTGTTGACTTTACTTTTGACGGATCTGGATTTGTTTAGTGATATCAAGATCGATAAGTATACTAAATTATATGGAATTGTTCTGGAACCGAATTGTTTCTATAGAACTGATATTTAAATATTTATAATTTATTATATATTTTCCAAAAAATCACCAACAAGGGGGATGAATTGGTGGCTAACTAAAATATTGTGCAAAAGGCAAATGATAAGAAGAAAGTAGAAAGTGATAAAGAGATGGACAAAAATATTTTTTATAGAGGTTCGATTATTAACTAACCTTATTCCTCTCTCCAATCTCAATTGAGTATTTCACTAATCTATCAACTAGATTACAATTGGAGTTTCTTAAATCACTCCCAACTAGGTGTACTAATCTATCAACTAGATTGCATTTGAATTTTTATAGAGGTTCGGGTGTACACTAACCCTATTTAGCATTAATTCTTGCCTTGTGGACACAAACTACACTTCTTCAATTTTTCTTGATTTGTTCACTATGAGTTTGATGTCCTATATGCTTGAAACCTGTTTTACTAACAAAATGACAATTAAAGAAGATATTGTAATTAATTTGATTGTCAAGATCAAAATAGAGATAAATCACCCTAAGGTTAACAATCAACCCATTTTTTATTTTTACAATTAAACTAAGTAAAAATATAAAATTGAAAGTACATAAATAAAATTAAGATGCTGAAATATAAGTATGTCAAGTTTTAGGCCATATTATGCAAGCTAATATATTGGACAATTAAGTCAAATGTAATGTCAAAAAGTCAACATATTTTAACTTGAATCCAAAATAAAGTTGTTTTTAAGATAATTTTTGCTAATGTTCTCTCATTTTTCTCCCCTTTTGTCAAGATCAAAAAGAATTATAGCATATAATCAATCACTATGGGCTAAAAAGAGAGAATATAAAGGTAAACCTTACTAAATTGCATTAACTAAAAGAAACAAGTGCAAAAATGATAGAAATACATATTTGACCATAAAATTTAAGTCACACATTAAAAAAAAAACTAAGAACAAAGACACTAAAAGGACATAAAGCAAAACGGATAAGAGCTAAGCATTTCCTCCACTCTCATGCCCTTGATCTTCCTTTTCACATTCTTCTTCTTCATGCTTATGCTCCCCCTCAATGTGAGGCTCCTCATCAAAGTTAATGGGACAAACTTGCATACCCAAGTTTCTTTGCATCTCTTGAAAGTCCAAATGGGCATGCTTCATCATCTAAAATATCCTCATTTGCAAGCCATAGATGTCTTGCATTGAAAGGGGTTGATGTTGCATTTGAGGCCTTGGCTCTGCTTCTTCCTCTTGGGCTTGAGAGCTTTCTCCAATGGTGAGTGTAGCCCTTTTCTTGGAGATGACCTTGGAAGATTGTTGTGCCCCTTGAACTCCCATGGCATATTCAAAGGAATCATTACCAACCCTCCCTATGGCTTTGCAACAGAGAAGATAGGTGATATCAAGGAGGTTGTCAAATTTGGAGCGGGTAATCTCAAAAAGTCTTGTGTTTTCTTCGGTTAAGAGGTTAAGGTGTTTGGCAATTAAGATGATTTGGGAAGTGATGGCAACCACACCTCTCATTTTTTGGCTAAATGAACAAATCTATCAAAGAGAAGAGGGTTGGCATCTATAGGCTTTTTGTATACCAATGCATAAAGGTAAAACAAATCATCATTGGTAACTTTTTCATTATTGTCACCTTTAGCATTTATAGTGAAGGTGATAACACGATCAAGGATAAAATGAAGAAATGATTTAATGTGTTTTGAATTGGATAATTTGTCAAGGTGATTCTCAATGGAAATGGACTTCCAAAATTGGGAATAGGACATGTCCATTTGGACATCATTGAGAAGACCTTAGGTTGGAAAGCCATTAATTTGAGCAAATTGGGATTTAGTAAGTTCATACCTTTGCCCAAACATCTAAAACCTTATGCTATAGTATCTAAAGGGATTGTTGGCATTTTTATCCACCTCCAACATAGAGAAAAACTTCGTTGTCGTCTACATTTCCAAAAGCTCTTGCTTGAGACCCAATTTCTCTATCATTCAACTCAAGTATTTTATTGGTAAGGAAGTTTTGCCATAAATGTTTTCCTATCTTGTTTTCTCCTCCTTTGAGAATCTCCTCCATATGTCTTCATATGTTGTGATTTGGCCTTGAGAAGAGGAGGCATGTGCCCTACCCTTGGAGGCATATGCAATGTGGGTTATAGGGGCCATATGGTAGGTTGAAGGTGAATAATAAAGAAAGAGAGATAAAAGTTTAAAGATGAGTGTGATACAGAGAGGTTTTAGAGAGAGATAGTGAAGGGAGAAGTTGTGAATGCAAAAATGAGGAGGAATGAAAGAAAATAAGGGTAACCATAGGCCTCTAAGTTTGTTACTAACCATTTGGGGTGATTAAAGAGGTTTGAGGCGGTTCATAAAAGATGTCTCCGTTTTTTATTTTTGCAGATCTCACATGGTTCATAATCATGAAATAGGATTCGCAAGCACGAATCGAGTAATGGTCGGGAATTTTGAATTCTTAGAGACATTCCCAAGCACGAGTAGAGGTTCTCGATCTCGAGTTTTTGAAGGAAGCAACGTTTAGAAATATTTCAAATTTTATGAGTGTGAAACATAGTTTCCATATGTAAAAATTGAAAAGACGCAACACTAATGAAGAGGTTTAAATTTCGCAAACATGAAAGGGGTGTTGTGAGATCGAAAGACAACTAATTGCCAATAAATGATAGAAGAGTAAATTCACGATCGCAAACTATAAGTCACGACCATAAATTACAGGTTTATGAGAAAAAACTTAAAGGAAATGAAGCATAGGCACTAGTTTTCAAATGTGACACATAAGATATGAACAATTTAAGTGTCTTTGATCACTTGTACTTTGAAGAACATCAAATTACAATTGCTCAAAAGTTTGCACATAATATACACACAGAGACATAAATAAACATGACATGCATGTAAGGCATATAGAAGCATACAATTCACATAAAAAGGGTGCATAAGTACATGATGATGCAATGCATGACTTAAGATTCATTTCAAACTATTGTGTTTCCATCAAGCATAACAAGCTCCCATTTTTATAAAATAAAACCTTTCTTCATTGAGAGGCTTTGTGAAGATATCCACCAATTGGTTGTTTGTCTCAATGAATTTTAAAACAACATCACCATTTTGGATATGATCTCTCAAAAAATGATTCCTCATATCTATATGTTTACTTCTAGAATGTTGAATGGGATATTTTGAAAGATTTATTGCACTAGTGTTATCGCATTTGATGGGAATGTGATCAATCACTTGGTTATAGTCCTTGAGTTGTTGTCTCATCCAAAGAACTTTAGTGTAATAACAACCAACATATTCTGCTTTGGTAGTGGATAAGGGAACCAAAACCTGTTTCTTGCTAAGCTAAGAAACTAAAAATTCACCAGTAAAGTGACAAGTTTTGAAAGTGCTTTTTCTATCTAAAAGGCTACTGGTATAATTGGCATCTGAAAACCAATGATATGAAATGATGTATTCCTTGGTACCATAGTCCTAAATGCATGGTGCCATTAAGATATTTTAAAAATCCTTTTTACTACATGCAGATTAGATTCATTAGGACATGATTAAAATCTATCACACAAGCATATACTATACATGATGTTGGGTCTAGAGGCAGTTAAATATAAAAGAGATCCAATCATACATTTATAAAGTTGTCAATAGCTTTACCCTTCTCATCTTTGTCCTATTTTGTTGATATGCTCATTTGGCACTCTTGCATCCTTCCATTCCAAAATTCTTAAGTAGCTTTTTGTGTACTTGGATTGGTTAGTGAAGATGCTCTCCTTGCAATACTTGACTTGAAGACCAAGGAAGAATTTGAGCTCACAATCATGCTCATCTTAAACTCCCTAGTAATGCACTTAGCAAATTCTTGGCAAATAGATTCATTAGTAGCCCCAAAGATAATATCATCATCATAAATTTGAACATTTAATATGTCATTCTTATAGTTCTTAAACAATGTAGTATCTACATGCCCTTTTAAAAACCCATTGTCCAGAAGAAATGCACTAAGCCTTTCATAGCAAGCTCTAGATTCTTGCTTCAATCCATTAAAGGCCTTAGTGAGCTTATAAACATGGTTTGAAGACTTATGACTTTCAAAACCGGTAGGTTATTCAATATAAACTTCCTACGATATAAAAACATTTAAAAAAGCAATTTTCACATCCATTTGAAAAATCTTAAAATCCATGTGGCATGCATATGCTAAAACAATTCTAATGGTTTCTAATTTTGCTGTGGGAGTAAAATTTTCATCATAGTCAATGCCTTCCTTTCAATTATACCCTTTGGTAACTAATCTAGCTTTGTTCCTAGTGGTGTTACCTTGCTCATCTAGCTTATTCCTAAAAACCCACTTACTACCAATAATCGGGTAGTCCTTAGGTCTTGGAACCAATGTCCAAACCTTATTTCTCTCAAATTGGTTAAGTTCCTCTTATATAGCAACCACCTAACTCTTTTCATCTAAAGCCTCATCAATAGATTTTGGCTCAACTTGAGAGACAAAAGCAAGATTAGAATCCAAAAGCTTAAAAGTAGAACATGTACTTACACCCTTGGTGGGATCACTAATGATTTGATCCTTTGTGTGGTTTCTCACAAACTTGCACTCCTTGGGTAGCTCTAAATGCCATACTCTTGAGCATGAGGTAGGAATTCCTCTTAATATTGCTCTTCATGTTGTTGCTCCTTCTGATCCTCATTATGATCTTCTTTCTTTAAAGACTCTTAATTTTCCTCATGATTAAATTGAGATTGTCCATTGTACCTATAATATCATCAAAAGCATTACCTTACTCAAGATCAAGTCTACCTGATTCATCAAGATTAACATTCATGGACTCTTCTGCAACTAATATTCTTTTATTTAAGACTATATAAACTTTATTAGTAGTGGAATAGCCTACAAAAATACCTTCATTTGATTTTGAGGCAAATTTTCTAAGGTTGTCCTTGGTATTCAATATAAAATACTTGCATCCAAATACCTTTAGGTACGAGATCTTGGATTTTCTTCCATTCTAAAGCTCATAAGAGGCTTTATTCAAGAAAGGTCTTATGCAAACATGATTTGAAATGTAATAGGGGATATTAGTGGCTTCAGCCCAAAAGTAGGTTGGTAAACCAACTCATTAAGCATTGTTCTAGTCATCTCTACCAATGTTCAATTTTCCTTTCAATAACCCCATTTTGATAAGGAGTCCTTGGTGTAGAAAAATCATGAAAAATACCATTTTCGAAACAAAACTTCTTAAAAGGATCATTTTCAAACTCTTTACCATGGTCACTTCTAATTTTAGAGATAAAATATCCCTTTTCATTTTGGACCCCTTTTGGCAAAGTTTTTAAAATTTTCAAAAGCATCACTTTTATGGGCTAAGAAAATTACCCAAGTAAACCTAAAGTAGTCATCCATAATGACAAATTCATAATGTTTACCACCCAAGCTAGTAACTCTTCTATGATAAAATAAACCAAGATGCAAAAGTTATAGAGGTCTAGAAGTACTTACAACATTTTTAGGCTTGAATGAAGACTTATGTTGCTTCCCTCTTTGACATGGCTCATAAGTCTTGTCTTTCATGAATTTTGTAATTCCCACAAATAGGGCTTAATTGTAACATATGAATAAATGACATATGGAGGTACTTAAGGCGCTTGAAAGTAATGACTTAATTGAGGTAAATTTCTTACTTGGAAACTTGTGAATTGATGTGTGGTGTACATTAGCAGTGTTGGGCATGCTTATTTATTAAGTAATGTGATATTATTAAATATGAAGGTATGAAATGGCATGTTTAAAAAGTTAGGGAAGTCAATTAGAATATTAAATATGCATGAGATGTTAAAGCAAGAAAGTGGCAAAAGTGTTAGAAATGTGATTATTTGTTAAGCTTGTGTTCATGAGTGAGGTGGTGAATCCATTTATGTGATATTTGAGTTTGGATAACTCGTTTGTTTTGGTATCTAATTCCCATGGATGATTTCTATATATGTTTAGAAAGTGTTTAGAAGTGGAATTTTGGCAAAACTCGATCATATGAACAAGTTATACTTTTTCACAACCAGCGTCACAACTATGTTGAAAACTATCATTACCATGAAAAAGCCTTGTTCATGACCATGAAGGATTTGTTCATGGCCATGAAGGTTGTGTTTTGGGTTTTTTTTGGCAGAATAGTTCATGGCCAAGGCAAAAAGTGTCATGACTGTGAACCTGGTTGTGAAGAGGACTACTATAAATAGTCTCAGCTCCGTTTATTTCATTTAAATCCGATCCAAAATGCCCTAAAACCCTAGCAAAGCCCCAAATCCTTAGAAAAATCATCCCCTACATGATTTTGATGAGTTTTAAGCTCCTAAAACACAAGATTTAATACTCAAGAATAAGATTTGTACATGAATTTGAGAGATTCACTAAGGAAGAAGATGAAGTTAGAGAGAAAAAGTGTAGAGCTTGAGGGAACTTGGCTTTTCCACTAACTCAACCTTATTTTCTTCCTCCTTTAGTTAAGATTTCATATTTCCCCTCCTCTTTTAACAAGTTTATGGTTGATTGATGTGATTAACCCGAATTGGGTAGAAACCCATTTGCAATTGGGTAAGTTTGATGTAGAACCTTGAATATTCTTTAGGGAAAACACTTTAAAGGGCTATATGGAGTTGATTTATATTTTAATTAATGGATTTAAGTAAGAAAGACCATAGCTTGATGGTCCTAGAGTTAGGGTTTGCAATATATGGTATTATATAGTTATGGATGTTGATATATAGTTTGAATTGATGAGAAATAATTGTGATTATGTATAGGTGATGCCTTTGGAATTGACCACCAAGGAGACTAGGCAAGCTTAAGGCTTGGATTTTGAGTTGGCCCCATAAGAGGTAAGTACATATATGCATTTTAATTTGCTAAAATGATATGATACGATATTGAGTAACATGAAATGTAATATATGACATGTTAAGAAACATTATTGAATAATAAATAATATCAGTTGGGACTAATAAAAGAAGAATAAGCTAAACATGATTAAAATGAATATGAATGTTCGGGGCTTTCATAAGTAATGGCTTTAGAACTTGGGACGATATATAGATATCCAATGAATGATAAGACGTCACCTAGTATTCTAGGCACAAGAGTTATCATTAACAAACATCTATAATGAAATAGAATCCATGGAACCTAGATTTTCTTAGGTAACCATTAGTAAATGGGAAACGAAAGATTATAAAGGACTAAAAGAGAAATTAAGCTTATTTAAGCTAATGAACTTCTAGTTCATTTAGTTACATAAATAGTGCATGATGAATCACAAAGAAGGAAAAAGGAACTTTGATAAGCCTCTAGGGAGGCAATATTAATATATAGAAGTATAACATGAAAAGGAGTAAAAATATTTGAAATATTTATGAAATAGAACTATTTGTCAATTGGTAAAATGCATATGTATGATTGTAAGGTTATCATTTCACTTAGTTATAAGTTAAGTTCTATGTTTATATTAAGAATTGACAATTTGTAGATGTACAAGCTCTATGAAAACACTTAATGTGTTTGAGAAAGTGGCACAAAAGAAGTAAGTCCTTCACCTTGAAAAAAATAATGATTGCATGACTTGTAATTAAATATGTATATGGTTATTTGTAAATGGTGGTATTGGCATGTTAGGTAAATTGAGATTTAAGTTTGTATGTTAAAAATATGATATAGGTCCCTTGGAATGAGGCAAATTTATGAATAATAGAAGCATGTTTTAATATGTTTTATTATAAGTGTCGATAGATTGGGTGGCAATTGGACCATCATAGAGCTTATACATGTGGTGTTATACAACATGAATATATGACTATGAGTATAAATATGTTGAGAATACGTTTATATGTTATGCATATTAATTGAGACATATAAGAATATGATGAAAATGCAAAGAATATGGTATTAAATGCCCATTTCTCCACCTATGGACTAGAATTAGGATAGATGGTGCACCATTAAAGGGACTTATGGTACTGAACTAGTTATGCTTTCTTAGGGACAAGATGGCTTAAGCTCATGGAGCACCCTTGATCCTATTTATATACAAATGATATATTGTAATCCTACAAGATGTCTTAAGCTCGTGGAGTGCCCTTAGTCTTGTTTACAAATAAAGGATATACCATAATCCATCAAGGAATCTTAAAGTCATGGAGTGCTCTTGACTGGAGATCCTAGTAAATAGGGTGGTTTAAGCTTATGAAGCACCTCTATTTCACACCCTATATCCGGACAGTTCGGCAACGAGATTTAGGCTACTTGCACTAAAATAATATATGGGAATTACTTAAATGATTAGAATAAGGTAAGAGGTAATTATGTGATGTATCATAAAATTTGCTATATGACCTTGAAATGCTTGAGCATCTGAGAGGTCAATGCGTTGATTGATAATTGAAATATAAAAGAACTATTAGGCTGTATAGTTTTGAAACAACAATGCTAGGACTTTAAATGCACAAGATTATGGAATATTGAGATAAAGAAAAGATATGTATTTTAAGAATCATACCTGTATATATAAAAGAGATATTGAATAAATATGTGACTACACATGAGCATTGAAATAATGCTGTGACATTGTTGTGATTACATGCCATAAATTATATAATTATATAATTATATATTTTCATGATATACATATATGTGTTACTAAGCCATGAGTAGCTTAGCGTGTTTTCATGTGCACACAAGTTATTTAGCCAATATACAATTTAAGTAGCAGTTGATAGTGGAGATGCCAAAGTCCATATAGACCGGACTTGAACCGGATATAGACATAACATGCATTTATTTATTGCATTCATTATTGGGGATGTAATTAATAATGTTTGTTATATTCTAATTATGTGTTATGATGCAAAGTAAGAGAGGAAAAAGAAAAAGAATAGATATAGCTCAACTTGATATAGTTGAGATAAATGAGATGAAGGCCTTGTAGGCCTAAATTGGTATATGATATGTGATTGAATTAGTACACTGGAACTAGTGATAGCTAGTTCAGAATATATTCAATAAGTTGGACAAACAAGTCTAACTGAATATACATGCATATAATATAATAATAATTTATATGGGAAAAAAACTTAAATTAGACAGATTATAGTTACTGAGTCTGTAACACTTCCCATGTGTTATGGGACATACTCATAATATATGGGAGGGTGTTACAAATTTGACCTTCAGGAGCCCATCTATTAGTTCTTCCTTGCTAGGGCTTTGAATTAAGTCCATGCTTACATGTCCAAAACTTCTATGCCATAGCCAATATTCATCACAAATAGATACAAGACAACCAGAGAAAACATTAGTCAAGTTATGTAAGTCAATTATATAAGTATTGTCATCTCTATCTCCTTTGAATATCTCTTGACGATTCAAAGAGGTCATTAAACGTCCATTTGAGTTAAAGATGACTTGGTTTTCCTTATCATATAATTGTCTGACACTCAAAAGGTTGTGCTTCAAGCCATCAATAAATAACACATCATCAATAATTGAAATGCCATCAAAAGTAATAGGACTAATACTAATTACCTTACCATTGGCATTGTTTCCAAAAGTTACCTTACCACTATCTACACATTTTATGTGGGTGAAAAGGCTCTTGTTTCTCGTCATGTGCCTTGAATATCCATTATCAACTAGCCACACATTTTTATTGTTGGTCTACTTAATACATACCTATAAAAACAACAATTCAACTTTTGTTTTTAGGTGCCCAATAAACTTGGGTCCTTAGGAGTTACCTTTGGAAGAATCCTAATGGGATTTCCTTATCAAGCAATGAATATTGATGTGCTCAAACTTTATGCAATAGTGGCATTGTTTGGTCTTGAAGGACTCTTGCCACATTGCTTGAGGGTTTAGGCTTCACCACTTTCTTGCTAGATAAAAAAGAAGATGTGCAACAACATACACAATCACTCTTGTAAAAGAGGCATGGTTCGCATTTTGAGGTTTCCCTTCTGAGTCGTGTGAACTTTTACCTCTCTTTTTTTAAGTAGTGGATCTAGTGTGCCTTGTTCTTTGCCTTTGAGGCAACTACCTATGTAGAAGAGGCTTCTAGGATTCATAGACATATCACATACATCTTAAGGCAGTATAAATTTAAAATTTTTAATTCCAAACACTAGAATCACTCTATGTTCATATAACTAGTTAACTCTAACTAAGGTTGAAAATGATTATCTTTAATATTCAGAGCTTGTTCTTTGATTACACCTTACTGGGTTATCTCAAACCACAGTAATGCTTTGCTAGATTACCTCTAATGGAAGTCTATGCGAAGGCATAAAGAAGTAAGCCTTTGGCGATGGGGAAACACTTTTCACACCCGTAAAAAAGCTCATAACCGAGAGGTTCCTGATCGTGAAAACTCTTTTGCTGATCAATACCTAGTGTGGTTTTAGTCTAGTAGCTTTTCCAGCTTGCAAGTTGGACATTCCTTCTTATGATAGTAGTGCTTTCGCAATTGGAAACCTTTCGTGCTTGAGAAAGTTCTAGTCATGCTTGCGCTTTTTCCTGGACTCGGTTTCTCTCTCTCAATTTTGGATCCAATCCAAAAACCCATTTGACCTCCTTTATGCACCTTAAATGTGTGTGACCCATTAGGTTTCCAGTGATGTTGGCCACTCAGATCAACACTTGATCTCGAGCAAGTCATGAGTGGTATCTAATAACACATTCTGACCCCCAATTGACTGAAAGTCAATGATTTGACTACGAACCTTTCCATAGACAAATATTTGTATAATTGATCCCTTTACCTTCCTATACTTAACTCGATTCAAAGCATGGACTCTATGTCAGCTCCCACTAGACTGACTATATCACATCTAGTCCAAGTAATGTTAGATCTTGTCATTGAGATGATAGGTTTTGAACATATACCTCATACACAAAATAGCAGAAGAAAAAAAAAATCAAAACCCGAATCAAATGATTCTACTTATGCCAATTAAAACTAATTGAACAAAGAAAAATTCAGAAATTATACCTTTATAATTTCTTGATTTTTCTTCAACTTCTCACCTTGTTGGGTTATAGTAAACCACAACAATTCAATATTGGATTGTCTCTAACAATATCCATGCAAAGATGAAAGGATGAAACCACTAGAGAGATGACTTGAACACACCTCAAAGTGCTAGCAATGAGTATGTTCCTTTCAGAGGAAAAATTAAACTCTTTAATTTTTCTTGTTGTCTCTAAAAATTTTTCTTCTCCCAATTGTCTATTTTCTGTCTTTTGGAGTCTTTTAGATCCAAAAGAAAATTAGAAAACTAGATCAAAATTGAAGAGAGGAGAAAATGAAAGGTTGCATAAAATATGGCCAACTTAGCCACTTAAAAGAGATTAGCGTGCTGCTGCGTGCTTGGGCCTACTAGGTAGGCCAATCGCAGGCCAGCGGGCCCGTCAACCCCTTTGAGCAATTTTTTTCTGTGATCTTATCACGAACCAACTCAAAATAATTATCTCATATTTTGGATCCCATCCAAAGCCATTTTACTCATTCTTTATATCTCCAAAGCGTGTGACCCATTAGGTTCCTAGTTATGTTGACCACTTAAATTATCAAATAATTTAAGCAAGTCATGAGCGGTATCTAGCAATACATCATAACCCCCAATTGACTGGAAAGTCAGTGGTTTGACTACAAACCTTTCCATAGACAATTTCTGTACAATTTATCTTTTCACCATTCTATACCCCAACTCGGTTTAGAGTATGGACAAAATGTCAACTCCCGCTAGACTTACTGCGTCACACCTAGCCCGAGTGATGTTAGATCTTGTCCTTGGGACTCATTACTCTATTAGACATGTCACTGAAGACTATCTTTAGGACATTTCCACTCTGGCTAGAGATTCTCGAGTAATGATCTCTACAAGAGGCTGTAGGTATACTCTCCCTCTATCAGGAGCAGTGAATCCTCTATTGGCTATCTAATTACCTTTGAATACCTCAAGCTATACCCAATCACCAACCTATGAGTGACCTCTATGAGGCATCAAGGAATGGAGTCAAAGCACATAATCAGTATTCAAGATATCCTTGAGTACCTCAAGTCCAAGGATACTTGCCCCATTGCTAAGATGAGACTATCATTAACATTTGAATAGATAATCCATATGATTGTCTCATAGTAGGCCATCCAATGTACTTGACTACTCTTAGCAAGCATCCACATGTTAACTTTGAACATCTCATGCTCATAGCTTATGAGATCTACTGCTTGATGCAATCAAGGAGTATAACATGTGCTAGTCTAACAGGATCAACAATGTCCCATCTTATTGATCATATGACTAGGGATAATTTAGATAGTAACATAATTACGCATGATAGGAATCTCATTATCTTGATCTCATCATGATTTCCTTCATGCTATGTTTCATATCATGGACTTTTATTAATCAGTTTAAGATCTATATCAATTCATATGCAAATGAATACTAATATAATGAAAGAAAGCCTTTATGAATGTGTACACTAAGTGCCTGAGGCGATTGCCTTTTCAACACATCTCTAACATGAGACTTATTACTCTTACAGATATGTCACTGAAGACTATATTCATGACATTTCCATTATAGGCCAAGATTCCCAAGTAATGATCTGGACAAGAGGCCATAGGTATATCCTCATTTTATTAGGACTGGTGAATCCTTTATTGGCTATTCAATTACTTTCAGATACCTGGAGTTGTACCCAATGACCATTCTATGAGCAATCTCTCTTAAGGCAATGAGGAATGGAGTCAAAGTACATAATCAGTATCCAAGATAACCTTGAGCATATTAAGTCTAAGGATACTTGCACCATTGCTATGATGAGACTATCACTGGCATAAAATAGAGGATCCATGTAATGATCTCATAGCAGGTCAATCAAGTGTTGGGTTTTAACATGTATCTCAAACACCAAGTACAGCAGAAAAATAAAAAATTTTAAAACTCCAAACACTAAGATCACCTTAGTTCATCAAAACCAATTAACCTAACTATGGTTGGTGATTACCTTTTGTTCTTCAAATTGCTCCTTCAATTTCTTCTTATCGGGTTATTGCGAACCAGAACAATCCAAGTATAGGAGTGCCTCTAACGATAATCCACTCGAAGAAATGAAGAAGAAAACCTTAAAGGTGATGGCTCGAACAACCGTCAAGTACTAGCAAGGTGATATGTTCTTAAGAGAGAAGATGAAGAATTAAACCCTTTAATTCTAATGAGGCTTATTTGATTTGTGCGTAAAAATACCTTAAATATGTGTTTCTATAAATGCCCTAAGGTTTAGAGTCCTACTCAAACCAAAAGGCTACTTAAAAATCAAAACCCACATTTTTAGGCCCCATGGTTATTGCCAGCACGCCAATAGTGCACGTATCAGCACGCAATGGGCATGCAAGCGAGCATTGTGCGCTATTGGCCTCAGCAAGCAACACACGTGTTAAAATAACATGGGAATATCGTTGGCGCTGGCAACTCTGTCAAGCTTTGACACATGCTGCCAGTCGTGCATAGCACTAGCGGACCCATGTAGGCTTGCAGCCCTTCGACAACTTTGCACTCACAAAACTTTTCCACTTTCACGGTACCATTTGGCTCGAATTTCTCTCTCATACTTTTGGGCCCTATCTAAGACCATTTTACTTCTTCGTCACACCTATAATACGTGTGACCTATTAGGTTTCCAATTATGTTGTCGACCCAGATCAACACTTAATCAGGCTATTCATGAATAATATCTAGATACTACAAACCTTTCCATAGATAATAATCCACACAATTTGTCCTTTCACCATCACTATACCACACTCGATTCAAAACATGGTCCAAGTGTCAACTCCTACTAGACTGATTATGTCACATCTAGTCCAAGTGATGTTATTCTTGCCATTGAGACTCACTACTCTATAAGATATGTCTTTGAAGATCATCTTCAAGACATGCTTACTTTGGTAAAAGTTTCGAGTAAAGATCTTGACAAGAGGCCATAGGTATACTTTCATTCTCTTAGGACTAGCAAATCATCTATTACTTCTCAACTACCTTTTAATACCTCAAGCTATACCCAATCACCATCCTATGAGCGAATTCTCTTGAAGCAGTAAGGAATGTAGTCAAAGCATATAATTAGTATCCAAACCTCAAGTCTAAGGACACTTGCATCATTGCTATGATGAGACTATCATTGATATATGAATAGATAATCCATATGATTGTCTCATAGTAGGTTATCCAATGTACTTGACTACTCTAGTAAGCATCCACATGTTAACTCTATTTCATGTCTATTGTCTATGAGATCAACTACTTGATCAAATGAAAGAGTATAACATATGTTAGTCTATTCATGTTAATAATGTCCAATCTTATTAATCCTATGACCAGGAATCATTTAGACATGAACATAATTGCACATAATAACAATCTCACAATCATGATTTCCTTCATGTTGTGTTTCATATCATGGATTTTCATTAATCGGTTTAAGATCTACATCAATTCAAATGTGAACAGATACTAATATAATGAAAGTATGCCATTATAAATGTGTATACTGAGTGCCTAAGGCGATTGCTTTTTGGGCACGTCTCTAACATCAAGGAGTATAGCATGTGCTAGTCTATCTAAATGAACAATATCCAGTCTTATTGATCCTATAACTAGGGATAGTTTAGATATAAACATAATTGCATATGATAGGAATCTCAATATTGTGATCCTATCATGATTTCCTTCATGCTATGTTTATATCACGGACTTTATTAATTGATTTAAGATCCGATCAATTTGTCATATAAATCAACATCAATTAAATGAAATTGCATTTTATTCATATAAAATAGTTTATACAGTAAGTGCCAAAGGTGATTACCTTTAAAGCACCTTTCTAATATACTCCCACTTGCACTAAAGTCAATCGCCTTTGTATTTAATACCATAGGCGAGTACATGAGGATCATACTTCTTTTGGGGAAGTGGCTTTATGAGTGGATCATCAATATTCTAGTAAGTGGGCACTCTCTCTACTTTTACATAACCTCTACCTATGATCTTTTTAATCATATGGTAGCATCTGAGCACATGTTTGGATCTTTGATGAGACTGTGGGTCCTTTGCTTGCATAATGGCTCCATTGTTTTCACAATACAATTATCGGATCAATAATTCTGGGATCCGCTTCCAATTTTGTGATGAACTTCCTTATCCAAACTACTTCCTTAGCTTCCTCGAAAGTTGCAATGTACTATACTTCATTTATGGAATCAGTAATCGTCTCCTGTTTGGAACTCTTACACCTAATTGCTCCACCATTAATTATGAATATGTGACTTGACTAGGATTGTGAATCATCCTTATCAGTTTGGAAGCTGACATCTATCCACCCCTTACCTCAACATCTCCATCTCTATAGATGTACATGGCCCAATGTCTGTGCATGCTAAGGATGGTTTTATCTACTTGATTACCTTAATCGATGATTATTCACAATATATGAAGCCTTTGAAAATTTCAAAGAATTTAGAAATGAAGTGGAGAAACAACTTAGCAAGAGTATTAAAATATTTAGATCAGATTGAGGTTGTGAATACTTAGGCCAATAGTTTCAGGATTATCTTAGGGATAATAGGATATTATCCTTGTGAACCCTACCTTACATGCCACAACACAATGGTGTGGTTGAAAGGAGAAACTAAACCTTGTTGGACATGGTGAGGTCTATGAAGGGTTTAGCAAATCTACCCAAATCCTTTTAGGGCCATGCACTTGAAATTGTTATTTATGTTTAAAACAAAGTCCCATCAAAGATAGTTAATGTTACTCCATATGAGATATGGACTAACAAGAAACCCTCACTTTCACATATGAAAGTATGGGGTTGTCCAGCTTATGTAAAGTGGATTACGACAGATAAACTTAATACTAAGTCTGACAAGTGTCTATTTGTAGGATATCCTAAAGAAATGATTGGATATCAATTCTACAATAATTTGGAACAAAAGTGTTTGTTTCAAAGCATGCTACAGTCATAGAGCAGTCAATTGGAAGAGTTCCAAATAGGAGATGACAGCAGATTCCACAACTGAAGAAGAGTACATTGCATCTTTCAAAGAAGCAAAGGGAGCTGTTTGAATAGAGAAATTCATCACAAAACTTAGAGTGGTTCCTAGAATTATTGATCCAATACAACTATATTATGAAAATAGTCAAGCCATTGCACAAGCAAAGGAATCACGGTCTCATCAAAGATCCAAACATGTACTCAGGCGCTGCCATGTGATTAGAGAGATCATAGCTAGAGGTGATGTAAAAATAAAAAGAGTGTCCACTAATCAAAATATTACTAATCCACTAACAAAGCCACTTCCCCAAAAAAAGTATGATCATGTACTCACTTGTGGTATTAGATATTAAGGCAATTGGCTTTAAAGCAAGTGGGAGATTGTTAGAAAAATGCTCTAAAGGCAATCACCTTTAGCACTCATAATACAAATTATTTATTTGAATAAAATGGCATTTTTCATTATTTTGATGTTCATCACGTTATGAATTGATTAGATTTTAAATCAAATAATGAAGTCCATGATGCAAAACATAGCATGAAGGAAATCATGATGTGATCATGATAATGAGATTCCTATAATGTGCAATTATGCTTATATCTAAATTATCTATAGTCATATGATCAATAAGATAGGACATTGTTGATTCAGATAAACTAACACATGTTATACTTCTTGATTAGATCAAGTAATAGATCTTATAATATGTAAACATGAGATGTTTAAAGTTAACATATGGATGGTTGTTAGAGTAGTCAAGTTCATTAGATGACTTGCTATGAGACCATCACATGGATCCTTTATTCAATGTTAGTGATATCTCTTCATAGCAATGGTAGAAGTATCCTTAGACTTAAGATGCTCAATGTTAACTTACATACTATTCGTGTACTTTAACTCCATTCCTTGTTGCCTCAGGAGACATTGCTCATAGGGTAGTGGTTGGGTACAGCTTGAGGTATTTGAAGGTAGTTAAGTAGCCAACACAGGAGTCAACATTTCTAATAGGAGAAGAGTATACCCATGACCTCTTGTCGAGATCATTACTCGGGAATCTCCAGTCATAGTGCATATGTCATGAAAATAGTCTTCAATGACATATTTGTAAGAGTAATGAGTTTTAGAGATAAGATCTAATATTTCTCAAACTAGATGTGATATAGTCAGTCTAGTGGGAACTGACATTGAGTTCATACTCTGAACTGAGTGGGATATAGGAAGGTGAAAGGACGAATTGCACTGACAGTTGTCTATGGAAAAGTTGAAATCAAACCACTAACTTTTTGGTCAATTGGGGGTCATGATGTATTGCTAGATACCGCTCATGATTTGCTCGAGATCAAGTGTTGATCTGAATGGCCAATATAACCAAGAAACTAATAAGTCACATGCATTGAAGGTGTGAAGAAGAAGCAAAATGGACTTTTGGATTGGATCCAAAACAAAGAGAAAAACTAAGTCCAAACAATATCATGAATGCAAAAGGTAATTCGTGAACGCGATTTGTCTCGCAATCAGGAAATGTGATTTCCTGAGCACGAATGGTTCGCAAGCGAGGACATATTCTTGCGCTCAAGAAAGCCAACTAGGCTGGAAGTGGCACGTGGACCCAAGCAGGAACCACTCGATAAAGAGCAATTCACGAGTGCGATTTTGGAGTCGCGATCACAAACTGAGTCTGTCTTAAAGAGTTCAAATTATTTTGGACCTTTGCATGTAGGTAACTGTTCCCTATGTTGTGTCTAACTTCATGGCATATAAATGGTCAATTCAGAGAACATTTTCGTACACCCTTTTCTGATCTTGATAATTTTCTTTCATAGATTAATCAATCTACTAGCATAGATTGCTTAATCAAGCCATTCCCAAAGCATTTTCTCCTTCGCATGAATTTCTATAAAAGTGATTCGAGTGAATTACTATGGTTTGCAACAATCCGATAAGAAAGACGAGAAGAAACAAAACTCGAATTTTAAAAGTAATGATCTTCAAACTATTATATAGTTAACTAATTATGGCTACATAGGTTGTTCCATTGCATTTGAAGTTTATAACTTTTTATTCTTCTACTGTGTTATTCTGATGTATGTGATACATGAGCAAGCTCTAACATATATATATATATATATCAAAATAATTATTTTTTACTATTCCTTCTTTCATAGTTTTAGTACTTCTTTTAATATCTCTATCACAAAAAAAAAAAAAAAAATTAGTCCCACCTCTATTTTAGACAGATTAAAAGAATTTAAGTATTACAGTTACAATTTGCATTATAAAATTTTTCTTATTATTTTTCTATTATATCCTTCTTTTAAAATAGATGAAAATTAAAAAATCTAAATCGATATTAATAAATTTGATAAAATGTAAATATTAAATCAACAATGTTAAATATTATATGAGTTAATGTAGTTATGGATGAATGGTTTCTTCTTTTTTTTTTTGGAAAATTACAAAAAAAAAAATTTAACTTTGCACTTTATCACAGTTATATTAAATTTTTAAAAAATTTGAGTTTAATTATATGTACATTAGGTTTAACAACAGATGTTATCTCGGATAGATTAGACCTCACTCCAAGCCTATATGGCAATAATCTAGAAAAATATAAAAAATATAAAAAAATGACATGATATACACAATGGATCTAATATGGAAAAAAATCGCTACATGCACAAAAACGGCGCCATTTTGCATAATCCAAAATCTAATTTGAAATTTGTTATGCTTGAAACAATCGATTTTCGATGCATTTATGTGACAATCTTAAATTGCAGCTATTTAGTGTTGAGAATAAGTTCGCAAAATCTTCAAATAAAGAATTTCAAATTGGATTTTGGACTTACTCCGAGCCATTTTGTACTGTCCAAAATCCAATTTGAAATTCTTTATTTGAAGATTTTGCAAACTTATTCTCAACACTAAATAGCTGTAATTTAAGATTGTCACAAAAAAGCACCAAAAATCGATTGTCTCAAGCATATAGAATTTCAAATTAGATTTTGGACTATGCAAAATGATGTCATTTTTATGCATGTAGCGATTTTTTTCTATATCAGATTCATTATATATATCATGTCATTTTTTTAATATTTTTTATATTTTTCCAGATTATTGCCATATAGAAGATTTGTTACAGGACTTAAAATACATATAATTAAACTCAAATTTTTAAAAAATTGGATATAACTATGATAAAATACAAAATTCAAAATTTTTGATTTTTTTAAGTCATGGATGAAAGTGAGAGTTTATATATTCAATATCCAACCAAAGACTATTACTGTTACTTGTTTATTAAAAAATTATGTTTTTTCAATCAACAAAATAACAACTAAAAATAAACAAATTACAACTAAAAGTAAACTTTTAAAAAATCAACAATGCACTCCATGTCAGATAATGTTAATTTATTTTATACTGTATAAATTTTAAATATTGTAATGCAATACATCATATAATTTTTCATATTTGAGATATTTTTAAGTAAATTCAATTCTTTAGGTTTTCATGCATAGTTAAATGAATTTTTATAAGAGTTCATAATTTTTGCTTGTTACTGTCAAAATTAAAACCTCAGATAGGGTTATGTGTAATTTCCTTTTTTTTCAACATATAAATAAATAAAATTGTTTTGATGAGATATATAAAAATAAAAATTAATTGCAACGAAAGGAGTAATAATTATCCGGTACCAATTACTTTAAGTCCTATAAAGTGATCCCATATTTCTATTGGTAATCTCAACATTTATTTATGTTGCGGAAAAAATACTTAAATAAATTTTGACCACCGATGTTCGGCTAACTTTGCCGAACAACAACGCCAAGTTATAATAATAATAATAATAATAATAATAATTCCTCCACATTACCAAAACCAATCACAATTGCCCGTGTTTTTTACAACTCTTCTTAAATATATTCCTGCTTTCACGGCGCACACACTCTTCAATACCATTTTTTTAAAGAAAAACACAAATTGTTAATTGATGCATTATGAATATAAACTAATCTGCAATCATGTTTATTTCTTTTTTAAAACATTAAGGGGGACATGGTTGGCACCTAACTCCAACAGTCTGACAAAAATAATAAAGAAAATTTCAAATTCTATGAGGTCGAAAGCATAAAAATTCATTTAACTTCAAAATTCCCATTAGATCTTTAATCAAATTGCCCGATTAAATCAAAATTAACATATTGATCATTTGGTAATACTGATTTAGATCGAACCAATTTGCACATCTCTAATTGAATATAGCAATATTTTTGGATTACTAAATATTTAATTTTAAATTTCCCCTATGAGGTTAAGTATATATGCACCAATGAGCATGAAGATTTAAATTATTGATTTGAATTATTTGTGCCCAAATACTAAATATTACTAACTTCAGATAAAGTTTTCCGATAAAATTATTGATTTTTCTTTGCTATGATCTACTACACTAAAAAGAGAGAAGATGATTATAATAAAGAAAGAATTTTTTTTTTTCAAGAAGAAGAGAAAAAGAAAATAGAGAGAGAAATGCTTATCAAAAGGGTTATTGGGTTTTGATTATATGGTCACAGCGAAGGAAATTTTATGTTTTCTGACACAAAAAAAAAACTTTTCTATCAAAATAATTATATTTTTAATTTTTTAACTTTTAAATATATATACTTTCAATTTTATATCAAATGTAGTATCGATAGAGAATTAATTTGGTTTGACATTGATATGAGACTCAAACCTAATTTTTTTTAATTTAGCAATGCATACATGTATTAATATATCAGCAGTATTAAAAAAAATATTTGGAGTATCATGTCACTACTAAATCAAACTAAATTTCTCTCGAGACTAAATTTGATATGAAATTGAAAATATATATATTTAAAGTTAAAAAAATAAAAAATATAATTATTTTAATATAAAATTAGAAGTTCATTATTTTTTATGCAATTTTTTTTTTTAAATAATCAAATTATTATTGCTTCTATTATGGATGATGATGGTATAATTATAAGTTATCTTAAACTCAAAGAGACCAAGAAGGTTAACATTCTACTTTGACTTCTTGTCTTTTGAGTTAGTTGTCCTTCCCCTATCAATAATTGTCATATGTCTTTTTTTGAGAATGTTAGGTAAAGTACCCAAAATTAGTTATAGTGTCGATCAAATTCAGAATTAGATGAACATAAATCGAAAAGAATATATATATATATATATATATATATATATAACACATTTTCACCAAAATCTATCATATGCATAAAATTTGCATTTTGATCTTTTTCATATGGTGTGATTGTTATCAGTGGTGTGTATACCTTAATACATTCACAGCTTTTTATATATTAATTATTATACCATAATGGACAAATGTATATTTCACATTCATAATAAATAAATTTCAAGTTGTTGATTATATTATGAATGCAGTAGTTAATTATACTATGAAATATACGGCCTTTTAATTATCTACAGAGAATTTATTATCAAAGTGATGATAATAATGAGTTAAATATCTCTGGTAAAAGATAATCTTAAAAATGTTCATAACCGGTATAGGACAATGAATTGGACATTCATTGAACCTCTAGGTTATCACATGATTTATTTTGAGCAGGAATCTCATTTTCCATGATATAAAGATATCTATATAAATCAGTGAGTTCTTAAAGAGTTAATGGTACCGAACAGTGACGCCTGATAATAACTGCACAGATAATGCTAGATGTCAACAATTATTATCTTGATCTTAATATATGAGTCTTTTGTGACTCAAAGTCCTTTGACTTGAGGTGTCAATACTATCCTTTCATGGGTAGCTGTGCAGGTGCTCTTGCCTTGTACTGGGCTATCCGTGCTTAGTAATACAGCTCGTAGTCACCACAGTTAGTCATGTAGTGAGATATGAGATTACCAATAGTAGGACTCGTTACCCTGTAGCACCAAGGCAAGATCCTAATGGAGATGATATTTTGGTTCTGATAAAATAAATTCCTAGCTAGGAGAAATATGACTTATTCAATGTAAGATTGAATTATTAATTAGATTAATAATGATAAGTCTTATTTTAATCAGAACGCAAATTATCACTCATTAGTATATTGACTAATAAGGTTTGACATGCTGTGACCCTAATCAATAT
>CATIWF010107246.1:0-11694 GCA_949630135.1 Balakata baccata
GACGAGCACTAAAAAAAGGACACTAGCAGCAACTGGAAAAACAGCACGCCAAATACCACCATCGATGAAAGAATCCCACTGACGAAGACCTCCAACAGCAATTTCACAACATCCCGAAGAAGAAGAATCCCTCAGATGAAAATTGATTTTGATGGTGAGAAAACCCTAAAAAATAGAATCACAAAACCCTTAATCTGATTTGTTTGTGCGCATGACAAAGAAACCCAAAGAAGGAAATTGAATCTCAGAACCCTAAAACCATAAAATGTACACACATACAAAGAAACTCATAAATTGATTTGTTTGTTATGTTAAAACCCAAGATATACATGACTTTTTTGAAGAATGAAAGAATCCCATAGATTCATGAACGGCTTTCACTGGATTAAAGATCATTAATTTGAATGAGAACAGTACAATGGAAAAGAGACAACTTAAAATACATCTTTTGGTTAAACAAATATAACGATGGTATAATGGTAATTTGCTTTAAGAAAGAGTCATATGGTGTAAATAGCATAACAAGTGTATTTTTCACTTTTTTTTTCTTTAACGAAAAGAAAAAAAAAGCCCAATCTTCATTGCGGGGCCCACAATGCTTTCCATCTCGTAGAGTGAGGATGAGAAACAAAGGATCAAATCTTAAAGCAGTATTTCCCTCCCATTTAATTACTGAAAATCTCTCCTCATATTTAATTTTGACATATGAAAATAAATTTTTTAACAAATAATATACGGTATATCTTTCTGTTATTTGATAAATATCATCTAAAATAATTATTGAAAAAATTAAAAATTAAAAATTGTTTAATTTATATTATTAATGTTTCATTTGGTATCTGATTATAAAATTTTTGTATATTCAAACATTCACTTAAATAAAATAATATCAATAACATAAGTTAAAATTACTTCAATATATTTTAAACTTTCAACTTTCTTAAGAGCATGATTATGGCTCCTAAGTGCAATTGTAAAATCATACTTGATACTTGCATGACCAATTGTATAAATAGGAATTAGGAAAACTGATTTTATTTTTGTAAACTTTCAATATTTGAAATAGGAGGAAGATAATTTCAATTGATTAAAAATTCTTACATATCTTATATGTATTATTTAACAATAATTTAAATTAAATTAAAAAATAATATTATGTATTGATATATATATATATATATATATTTAAAATTAATTAATATAGATTAATTGTTAGTATAATTAATTAATTAAGTAGGTATATTAATATGAATTATTCAATAAGTTAACAATATTAATTATACTTAGTGATATAAATATATTTATTAATATAATTAATATAAGTCAATTAATATAAAGATTAAAATATGATTAATTTGATTAACATAATTTCATAATATAAAATATAAAATTAAGTTAATATAATTATTTATATTTAAATATAATTATAATAAACTAAAATTAATTAATAGTATAATTAATTTTATTAATTTAATTTTATATTTTAATTAGAAAGTAAATAATATTTTTTAAAAATTTAAATAAATCACACAATATTTCATTAACAAAAAAATATTATATAAAAAAGTAAAATATAATAATAATATATTATTATATTTTACTTTTTTATATAATATTTTTTTATTAATGAAATATTGTGTGATTTATTTAAATTTTTTAAAAATTTTATAATTAAATTTTAAAATTTGTAATCCAATTATATGGATAATAATGCTCTAATAATTATTTTATATTGCATTTGCCAAATAGGAAAAGTTGTCCTGTCAATTTTTTGAAAAATTATTTATGAATGTAGGTTTTCATTAATTTATTCTTTTCACTTTAGTACTTTTTTTTTTTTATCTCTGTTATTACATATATATAATATAATTAAAGATTAAGTGGTTTATCTAATAATATTTTGGGCTTGATAAATTTTTCCAAAAATAAGGTCAAATGTATAAATTTACTCTTAAAGTATACCTAAAATAATGATTCAGTTTCTAAAATAATGATTCAGTTTCTAAAATATGATTCAGTACAATTATACCTCTAAACTATGAAATTAGACCAATTAAACTTCTCAAATTTGCAGCATTTACCCGCCATTAAATGAACTCAATTGTCTTATGAAACAATTATAATGACACCTGTAATGAAAATTTATAAGCTAAATATACAAATTTGCTCATAAAGTATATACAAAAGAATAAGTTAACCCCTAAAGTATGCAATTGGTCCAATTATACTTTTAAACTATGAAATCAGTCCAATTAAGCCCTTCGAGATTTATTTGTCCAAACATAAGCCAGATTGTGTCTCCTTTTTCTCAAATCTATCTTAATAACAGCTACCGAGCTCATTCTGTTACAATTCTTTTGAATATATAGTTTTTCGATTCTTTCTCATTTTTCCTTTTCAGATAAATTTAACTTTAAATTTATCAGCTTGAATATCCGATTGTTCTTTATAAGTTTTTCAAAACTTGTAAATTTATGCTCTCCCTTCTTTCTTGTTTTTGGATATTCATGGATTTTAATTGTTTTAAGTACTTCTTCTTTTTATTTTATTTTTTAAAAATTATCAATGTTTATACTTGTTACAGAATATAATATCCTAATTAGATAATTTTCTAATTAGTGGTAACAAATATCCTAATTAGATAATTTCATAATTAGTGGTTGTAAATATCCTAATTAGTAGAGTATCCTAATTACTATGGTTGTCTTATTAACATTTCATCTTTGTATATAAATATGTAAAGCTTGTAGCAATAAACGCAAGAAATATATTCTCATATCTCTATTTTTATGTGGTATTAGAGCGTTAGAGAGTGAAATTTGGATCTGAAATATATTTTTTCAAGTTTAGGTTATCTGTCAATTTGACATATTAGGGTTCCGAAATTGGGTCATCCACTTGGAGTAATCTTTTGTTGTCATCGCTGTTTGGCTCACCTCTGTCTATACAATACTTTTCCAAGCTTGGTTAAGGTTATACTCTCTTGGTTTTGCTATTCACTTGAGACAAAATTCTGTTTACTCACTTCTTCGGATCTATAAATTCTGGTTGTGATTTGTTACTTCTGTTTTGTTGGGATTTATTGTTTTTGCTTGAGTTATGGCTGACAAAAAGACAATTAGTGTTTCTGATGTGATTCCGGTAATATTTAAAATTACAGAACACAAACTTAATGGCTCTAATTATATGAATTAGAGCAAGACGATTCGTCTTTATTTACGGAGTATTGAAAAAGACCAACATATCACTGATAATCCTCCTAAAGATGAGTCTAGATAGACATTGCTGAGAGAAGATGCTCGGTTATTTTTGCAGATTTGTAATTCTATTGATAGTGAAGTTATTGGCTTGATTAATCATTGTGAATATGTCAAAAAATTGATGGATTATTTAGATTTCTTATATTTTGGGAAAGAAAATATTTTTCGAATTTATGAGATTTGCAAATCATTTTATCATACAAAGAAGCAAGATCAATCTCTTACTGCTTATTTTATGGATTTTAAGAAAACTTATGAACAACTCAATATGCTACTGTTATTTAGTTCTGATGTGAAGGTTCAGTAGAATCAACAGGAGCATATGGCAATTATGAGCTTTTTAGCTAGTCTCCCTCCTGAATTTGAGACTGCGAAGTCTCATATACTCTCAAATTCTGAAATTTCTTCTTTACATGATATTTTTAGTAGGATACTTCGAACAAAGAGAACTCCACCTGTTCAGTACAATAGTGCTTTTATCAGCCAAAATCATGAGTTTAGATGTTCTTATTACAGAGGTGGTGGTAAAGGAGGGGGATCCAATTCTTTCGAGCCTCGAGCACCGGAGTCAGGAGTGATTGTATGCCATTATTGTCATAAGCCAGACCATATGAAGAAGGATTGCAGAAAGCTTTATAATAGAAATCAGAAAGCTCACTCTGCTCATGTGGCAACCACTACTGATGCATATGAGAAATCAATTCTTATCTCTGCAGATGAATTTACCAAGTTCTCTCAGTACCAGGAATCATTAAAATCTTCATCTACTCCAGTTACTGCCATTGCAGATTTAAGTAAATCCAATGCATGTCTTGTTTCCATCTTCTCCAAATAGGTCATTGATTCTGGTGCCACAGATTATATGACAGGTAATTCTAGCACATTTTCTACTTTTCAGTCGCATAAATCCATCTCTAATGTCACCTTAGCAGATAGGTCATCATCTTCTGTTCTTAGGTTTGGCATAATTACTCCTACCCCATTCCTTCCTTTGACATATGAACTTCATTTACCTCAGTTATCTTTCAATTTGATTTTCGTAAGTCAAATTACTTGCATTCTTAATTGTTGTATCTCATTCTTTCCTGATCATTGCTTATTTGAAGATCTTATAACGAAGAAGATTATTGGTAAAGGATATGCGTCGGGAGGCCTCTATATTCTTGACACCTACATATCTAGATCTATTACCTACTCCAGAGTTACATCCCCTTTTCGGTTGCATTATCGGTTGGGGCATCCATCTCTTCCTTTGCTTAAGAAGTTGTGTCATCAGTTTGTTAGGTTATCTTCCTTAAATTATAAGTCATATCGGTTTGCTAAATATCATCGTCTTAGTTCGAGTCCAAGAATTAATAAAAGAGCAAGTATTTCTTTTGAGTTAGTTCATTCTGATGTGTGGAGTCCTTATCTAATTCAATCTAAAACTGGATTTAAATACTTTGTAACTTTTGTTAATGACTATTCTCGTATGACTTGATTATATCTAATAAAAAGTCGTTCAGAATTGTTTACTCACTTTTGTACTTTTTGTGCTGAGGTTAAAACACAATTTAATATCTTTGTCCATACATTGAGAAGTGATAATGCAAAAAATTTTTGTCAGCTTCTTTTCAAAATTATATGATTCAAAATGGTATCATTCACCAAACATCTTGTGTTGATACCCCATCCTAAAATGGAATAGCATAGCGAAAGAACAAATATTTCCTTGAAATGATAAGAACTCTTTTGTTCTAAATGAAAGTTCCTAAAACTTTTTGGGCTGATGCAGTTTCAATAGCATGTTTTCTGATTAATCGCATGTCTTCCTCTATTCTTCATGGTGAGACTCCTTACCGTATTCTCTTTCCTACTAAATCAATGTTTCTTATCGAACCTATGATATTTGGTAATACTTGTTTTGTTCACGATATTCGTCCACATATCACTAAATTAAACCTTAAATCATTAAAGTGTATCTTTATTGGATATTCTCGTTTATAAAAGGGTATCGATGTTATTGTCCTGATCTTAATAAGTACCTTGTATCCTATGATGTCACTTTTTTGGAAGAAATGCTATATTTCTCATCTTCTGCTTCAGCACATTAGGAGGATGATGATGATTTGTTAGTCTATACTATCACATCCGTTGAACAATTCCTGACTTAGCTCCTATCAGGCCCCCAATTTATCAGGTCTATTTTAGAAGATAGCACCTTCCTGATCCATATCCTGCACCAACTCCTTTATCATCATACCATGTTTCAAGTGATGATCTTCCTATCTCTTTGCGCAAAGGTAAGCGCTAATGTACTTATCTTATTTCCTCTTTTGTTTCTTATCATCACCCGTCACATTCTTCTAATTCCTTTGTTGCATCTCTTAATTCCATAACTATTCCTAAAATTATTCATGAAGCCTTGTCTCATCCTGGATGGCGTAATGCAATGCTAGAGGAAATGAATGCTTTGGATGATAATGGCACTTGGACCTTGGTTGATTTACCTATAGGGAAACAAGCTATTGGTTACAAATGGGTATTCACAATTAAGGTGAATCCTAATAGGTCCGTTGCTAGCTTAAAAGCCCGTCTTGTTGCTAAAGGCTATGCTCAGATTTATAGAGTGGATTAGTCTGACACTTTTTCTCCAGTTGCTAAACTAACATCTGTCAGATTGTTTATTTCTATAGCAGCTACTCATAATTGGCCTTTATATCAGTTCGATATCAAGAATTCTTTTTTCCATGGTGATCTCTATGAGGAAGTTTATCTGGAGCAACCTCTAGAGTTTATTGCTCAGGGGGAGTCTAGGAAAGTTTGTCATCTTCACAAATCTTTGTATGGCTTAAAATAGAGTCCTCGAGTTTGGTTTGACAAGTTTAGTTAGGCAATTGAGAAGTTTGGGATGCAGAAGTGTAAATCTAACCATTCAAACTTTTATAGACAGTATAAAGCTAAGGTTATTTTGCTAGTTGTGTATATTGATGATATTGTTATTACTGAAACCGATAATGTGGAAATCTTATCTCTAAAGTCCTTTCTTCATACTCAATTTCAGACTAAAGAATTAGGGATGTTAAAGTATTTTTTGGGTATTGAAGTAACAAGGAGTAAGAAATGTATTTTCTTATCTCAGCAGAAATATGTGTTTGACTTGTTATCTAAAATAGAAAAATTGGAGGCAAAGCCATCAAGTACTCCGATGATTCATAATGTGCAACTTACAAAGGATGGTGAACTATTTGAAGATCCTAAGAAGTATAGAAGATTGGTGGGAAAGTTGAATTATCTCACTGTGACTCGTCTGAATATTGCATATTCTGTTAGTATTATGAGTCAATTTATGTTGTCACCAACAGTTCATCACTGGACAACTTTAAAACAAATTTTGTATTATTTGAAAAGGGATCCTGGACATGGTATTTTGTATGCGAATTTATATTGAGTGCTTCTCATATGCCAATTTGGCAGGTTCAAAGATTGATAGAAGATCTACATCAGACTATTGTGTCTATGTTGGAGGAAATTTAGTTTCATAGAAAAGTAAAAAGCAAAATGTTGTATTACGCTCAAGTGCTGAATCAGAATATCGGGCCATGGCACAATCTGTATGTGAGATTATGTGGATATATCAACTCTTCACTGAGGTAGGTCTCAAGATTACGGTACAAGCAAAGTTGTGGTGTGATAACAAAGCCGCTCTTCATATTATTTCTAATCCTATTTTCCATGAACGAACAAAACATATTGAGATCGACTGTCACTTCATTCGGGAAAAACTACAGCAAGGTTTGATCTCCACAGGATATGTGAAAACAGGAGAACAATTGGGAGATCTCTTCACTAAAGCTTTAAATGGGGCTCGAGTTGATTATCTTTGTAACAAGCTGGGCACGATTAATATATATGCTTCAACTTGAGGAGGAGTGTTACATAATATAATATCCTAATTAAATAATCCCTTAATTAGTGGTAGTAAATATCCTAATTAGATAATCTCCTAATTAGTGGTTGTAAATATCCTTATTAGTATAATATCCTAATTAGTATAGTTACCTTATTAACATTCCATCTTTGTATATAAATATGTAAAGCTTGTAGCAATAAATACAAGAAATATATTTCCATATCTCTGTTTTTACAATACTGTATAGGCCAATATGATTGCTCTGGTGTTGTTCTTTGCAAATTTTCGTAGTTATAAATTAATTCTTGGATTGTTAATTTAACAACTGAATTGATTGGTGAAATTGATTTTTCATTTTTTTTCTAAAGGAGAATTTAGGGTTTCTGAAATAAATTTGATACTTTATAATTGATTTATTATTATTATTATTATTATTATTATTATTATTATTATTATTAATGTCCAAAATTGCACCGTTTGAATTTTTTTTTTTTAAATTACTCCAAATGATATCGTATTGATGGATGAACAGATAAATATTCATGACACATGTCACAATATGATTGGTTCACATGAAAATTGAGTTAAAAATTACTTCAAATGATGTCGTATTGATGGATGAACAGATAAATCTTCATGACACATGTCACAATATAATTGGTCCACATGGAAATTGAGTTCACTTAACGCATGGGTTAACGGTAGTAACAGATAAATCTTGAGGGGTTCAATTGCACCGATTTTATAGTTTAGGGATATAATTGGACCGATGACATACTTTATGGACTAACTTGTTCTTTTAGATATACTTTAGGGTCAAATTTGTACATTTGGCTTATAAATTTTTATGACATGTGTTGCAATATAATTATTTTATGTGGCAATCGAGTTCACTCAACGGTAGGGGTTAACGATGGGTAATAATGCAAACTTGAGGGGTTCAATTGGACCGATTTCATAGTTTAGGGGTATAATTATACTAAGTCATACTTTATGAGCTGATTCATTCTTTTGGGTATACTTTAGGAGTAAATTTGTACCTTTGGCTCAAAAACAATAGCAATAGTAACTACAATAACTTAATATTGATAGAGCCAAAAAAATATTATTTTATTGTCATCATTTCTAATGAGTCAAGTTGTGAAATCATTGTATTCTTTAAACAAGTTCAGCTTGACAAATATTTACAAAAACATTTTTGTCCAGCATAAAATGCATCAAAACATCTATTAAAGGTATTGCATCTCATAATATATAAGGACAAAATAAACCTCAGAATAAGAGAAGTGTATTCGATTAAGATTTTAATAGTTTAAAAAGTCTAATGATATTCTATTAAAATTTATAAAGATTTTATGAAAGTTCAGATATATTCAATTAGAATTTCTAAAGAGTTAAAAAAAAGTATATAAAAGTGAAGTGGTATTTAATTAGGATTTATAAAAACTTTATAAAAGTAAATTGTTTTAAAGATTTTTATATGATACTATAAATACAAAATCCTAACTATTCTATTTAATTTTCTCATGAGATTTTAAAACAACTAGACTTGGTCATTTTGAACCGGAATTGGCCTAATCAAACCCAAACTGGATAGGTGGTCAACGGTTCCGGGCCGGCACCGGCATTGGATAGTTCCAGGATGATTCCACATTTATTAGAACCGTAACTAGCAGTTTCGATAATTTCGAACCCTTTTTTTAAAATAAATATATAATATATATATATATATAATATTTATACAAATAATATATTTATATTATAATATAATATAAATAAATATTAATTCATGTGTATAAGCTAAAAAAAAAAAAGTTCATATTAAATAACATTGACATGTGTTATACAAGTGACTCTAAAAGAGAAGTATTCTTCCCTTTTATAAGGAAGAGAAGACAACTATTTTCTAAGTTTTTAGATGTGAGATAAATATACTCACTCACATCACATGCATATTACTTAGAAAAAAATGTATTCTTTTATCCCACATGTAAAAACATAGAAAATGGTTGGGCTCTCATTCCTTATAAAAGGAGAGAACATTCATCTTTTAAAATCACTTATATGACACATGTCAATACAATAAACTTAGAAAATAGTTGAACTCTTATTTCTTATAAAAAGGGTAGAACACTTTTTTTAGAATCACTCATATTATACATGTCAATGAAATACCACTTAAAATGAACTCATATTTTTGAATATAATATAATATAAATAAATATTAACTAATGTACACAAGTTAAAAAAAAATGATGTATTATGTACATTAGTTGATTCTTGGCTTCAACTTTGAAAAAAAATGTAATGTATATTTATATATATATATATATATAAAATATTAATATTGATAGATATATTTAATTTAATTAAAAATTGTAAACTGGTTGAACCGACAATTTCGAACTAGAAACCGCTCCTTGGGTTGTTTTGAGCCAGGTCAATTTTTTTTTTGAACCGTGAGCCGTTGGCCAAGTTGAAACAACTTGTTTGTGTGACCGTTGCTCAATCCTACTGCCTCGATCTTTCTCTTTGTGCTAGCTCCTTCGCTTTTTCCTCCCCAAGAACAATTGGATGCTGCTTGGCTGTGCAAGGAGCCAAGAATGCTGGACAGAAACCATTTTAGGAGTCTCAGTTTCATTTAAGCAAAAGCTGTAATATTTTTTTCCATTTTCCATTTTTTTTTTCAATTCTTAAAAACTGTTAGTAATTCGGGTTCAAGGATTAAAATTTTTCGCTGTTTAGGCTTCCCATTGCATTTCTTTAGACATTTGATTATCATTGTGATTTGTAATAGTCAGTTTGTGGCGGAGGATAGTTGGTGTTTTAACATGATTATCACTTGTATGTGTAATTTCTATCTTTCCTAGGCTTTCAAAAAAATTTTTGGTACATGAGTGATTGAGTTTTTTTTTTTTACAAATTTTTGTTTTTTTTATACTATAACTCTTTACTATGTTTTTTCATTTCAAAAATAAATAATAAATATCTTAATTATTAAAAAATTAATTGATAGCTCTACTTTATTGATTATTTTAAAATTTTAATTTTATTGTACGAGAAATATAAATTTATGATATCAAAATATGTATTTATCCAAGTCAATAAAAGTTTGTCGATGTCTATAAAAGTATATAAATGTCTATTAAAATCATAAAAAATAAAAAGATAAATTACGAAAAAAATCATGAACTTTACACTTTTTCAAAGTTAAAAACATAAAAAATATGATATAGTATATACGGTGGGTCTGATTGGAAAAAATTACCACATATATAAAAACAACGCCGTTTTGCTTAGTTCAAAATTCAATTTAAAATTTTTTTTACTTGAATCAGCTGATTTTGGATACGTTTTTGTGACAATCTTAAATTATAGCTATTTAGTATTGAAAATAAATTCACAAAATCTTTAAATAAAGAATTTTAAATTGGATTTTAGACTGTACAAAATGGTTCGGAATGAGGTACAGTCCATCCGAAGCAAAATTTGTTATAAAACTTGAAATACATATAATTAAATTCAAATTTTAAAATAATTGAATATAATTGTAGTAACGTACAAAATTCAGAATTTTTTTTTGTAATTTATCTAAAATAAAATATATGAAAGTTATTGATAAATTTATAAATTTTACAAAAATAATTAAAAATTTTTTAAAAAAAGTCTACGAATATCTTTTAAAATATTAATTAAATACACTTTTGTTAGACAAGGACACAAATTTTCGTTATAATGAACACAAACTAAAATTAAAAAAGAGATAAAATAGAAAAAAAAAACAGATTTTTGATTAATAAAGAAAGATATGAATTATTTTACATAAAATTAAATAAAAAAAAAAAAAGAAGAAGAAGAAGAAGAAGAAAAGGTTACTGTTATACTAAAAATCGATTGTAATCTCTAAAGAACAATTAAAAGAAAATAAATACTAGAGGAGAAGATGGTGACCGCTAGGTTTCGGAGAGAGGAGAGGAAGAGGGGGACCTTTTTCTTTTCATGTGAACTGAAACAGTTGGAAAAAATAATATAATAATAATTAAATTAAAAACCCACCCATCAAACTTTTTAACCAAACTGCAACCGAACCCGACTCATCTCTTCTATTGTATTCTCGTCAAACCCTAGATTTCTATTACACGACAAAAAATGCAGAGAATTGTCTAAAAAAAATAGAAAGATGTAATCTGAAGTTAATTAATGGAACTTGATGTAATTTCTATGTTTCAATTTTAGATCTATTCTATTTTTTAAGGGAAAAAAATGGGTGGGTGGTGAGGTTTTTGTATTAGTTTGAGAATTTTTTTTAAAAAACCCTAGGGTTTAAGGCCAAGATGTCAGCGGGAATATGCGGGAAGCGGGTTGGATTTGACGAAATGTTTGGATCCTCATCTTCTTCGGCCAAGAGATCTAGGTGTTCTAGTTTTGAATCTCCTAGCCGATCCCCTGAATTTGGATCTGGATCCGAGGACCCGGTTTTGACCTTGCTGCAAATGTTTCCTGCCTTGGATCCTGAGGTGCATTTCCCTTTTTCATTCATGT
>CATIWF010107265.1:0-10964 GCA_949630135.1 Balakata baccata
TGAGTGCCACTGCCCATATGGAAGAGCACATTATCTTTAATCTGACGACTAACGGTTTTGTGGTCGAATTCCTGTTTTAGAGTATATAAGGGACATTTCAGATACCCATACTCTTCCCTGGAAAAATTCCATTGCACCTAAAATAAAGAACATAAGAAGTAGAGAAGTAGAGAAAAACATTAGAGGTAGAGAACACTGTTACAGATCAGGATGGGTTACTTACTACGATGGGAGCAAATCCAGCCACAATTTGAAGAGCCAAGAGCAGCCAGGGACGTAGCCAAATTTTTTTTCAGTGCTGTCAAAATTTTTCTTAATCAAATGAAAGTTCACTTGCATCAAAATAATAGCAGAATGTGCCCAGTCAGTGGTTCTAAAAGATCTCAGGTTTGAAATCTCCTGTAAACAAAAAAAAATAATAGCAGAATGTCATGAAGTTGGACTAGCATAAAAAGGGGCTGTCTTGGCGGATAAGTGGGCATCCCCGTTAGTTTGCTTGTTGCCTAACAACAGCTATCAAAAAACCAGTACAATGCTGGAAAAGAGAGACAATCAGATCGCACACAACCACAATTTTTTTTTTTTTTTTGGGTGGTAGCAACACCTTTTAGCCACCAGCATTTCTCAGACTACAAAATATGGTCGCAGTGTGATAGCTGAAGGGTGCTGCAACCACTTAGCTACTGCATTTTGTAGTCGCTATTTAATGCTTTTTTTTTAGTGCAAACTCAGTTGAATCCACGTCTGTCTTGAAAAAAGCATCGACCACAGCTTTAGCACTTGACTCAATTGAGACGTTCTCAACTCGAAGGCTCTTTAACAGCTGAGGGCTACTTTCAGGTCGACCCAAGCATCATAGAACTATAACCAGCTACAAACTGAACTTTCTCATATCTGAGAACAATGCCAAAACCAGTATCTATGGGCTCGCTGGCGATGGCAGAATCAATGTTGCACTTCAATGAGGAAGGAAGAGGACGAATCTAGGTAGTACCCAGTATTCGAGGAATTTCATAGAAGTGAACCAGCCCTTATCCCTCGTGCCTTCAGCCATTGATCGAGGAAATAAAGATTGCCGCAAACAATTCTATCAGGCTCGACAAACTCTTGCTCCCAACGCCAATTATTACGCAGTCGCCATTAGCATGTCTTCTATTTTAAAACTTTTATATTAAAACTTTAACATAAGACATATCCGGTTTTTGCAATTATCTAAATTTATCATTTTATCCCTTACTTTTTTATTTGTCCAATTTACCATTCGTAATTAATTTTTGATCTATATTACTCCCTTAAAATTTGTAAAAACGTACATACCGTTCACTAATGTTGACATTGCAACTGACATGACATCATTAATCAAATCAAATATTTTTCCTTATCACGTTAGCATTAGAAGCCACATGCAAATTTTTACAAACAAAAGAAGAAGTAATATAAATCAAAAATCAATTGTTGATAGCAAAGTAAACTAAAAAAATTTTAGAGGACTAAATGGAAAATTTTGGACAATTGGAATGAACAAAATATGTCTTAAGCCTAAAACTTTTAATATAAGGTTTTTTTTCTAATCAGTACATTTAATGAATTCAAAAAATATTATGCACTATTTTTTTATTTAGTGAGGTCAATTTAAATAAAATTACAAAGTTAATATGATAATTTTTGCTATTCCTTAAACTAAATGGAGTCGATGGACCCCACTCATTATGCTTCAGCTACGTTCCTGAGTGCAGCACTAGCTCAGGCAGTAGAAATCAGCATGATGCACTCTCTGAATCATAATAGGATTAATAGAAAATAAGCCACAATCAACCAATTAAGAAAAACCAAGTTTGCACCATTGCAGCTTTCAGCTATCATGTTAGCTCCCTTGATCACTGATCAATCAACCTAACAAGTGCTGTTCTCAGCCAGCAACTTCAGTAACACTTGTCATAGGAGTCAATCAAAAAAAGACAGACTATAGCCTTTCACAATGATGTTCACCTAAATTTGAGCACATATCTCAGCCGCCAATTCCAGCAATCAAAATATGGACACCAAAAAACTACTTGCACCAGTTTACGTAAATATACTCTACAGTTAAAAAGAATCAGATTATTGACACTGAAGAATATAATGGCCAGTGAACCAGCAAAATTGAGCGTGAAAAGGGTAATCGTAAATCACAGTGAAAACAGTAGCAAAACTTGATTCTTTAGCTGAGTGTCTGATAACCTAAAGGCCCTTGCAAACCATCTGGTCCTGTGTCATTCCTGCCCATTAAAGATGGTATCCATGGAAACAGTTTCCCCAGCTCCTTGCTTATTGTACCAGGCCTCGGCTGTCTATCATTGATCCCAAACTTTGCTCTTTCAACAGCTTCCATTATATCTTCCCTTGTCACTGTCTCACCACCTGTAAACACCAAAGTAAATAAAGGTGAAGTTATTTTGATAAGGAAATAATACGTGTTACTTGAATAATTATGCTATGAATGCTACAAAAAGTGATCCGCAATGGTTTTCAGTTATTACTATCGACACTAAAAAAATGGCAGCAGTTTAAAACAAAGCAGAGTTGAACATCACCTCTCCGAGCAGCTAACAAAGCAGCTTCATTAACAATGTTTGCAAGATCAGCACCTACAAAACCTGGAGTCAGAGAAGCAACTAGATCACATATAAGATCTGTGTCTTCATCTAGAGGAACTCCTCTCAAATGTACAGACAAGATCTTTTTCCTTCCTTCTTCATCTGGTTCTCCCACAAGTACTTTTCTTGAGAAGCGACCAGGCCTACAAAGGGCCGGATCCAATGCTTCTGGCCTGTTAGTTGCTGCAATAACAACCACTTTCATGTCCGACTCAAATCCATCCATTTCTGTCAGCAACTACAAAAGCAGAAATGGATACAAAAAGAAAAACCAGATGAGAGCAAGAAAATTTATTGTCATTTAAGAGCTTAGGAGTGACAATCATAACAAGTTAAAATAATTTAGAAATTCTAGTTTAAAAAGTTTTTGAGAGGGCACACTGAAGTTTAAAAATCACTGCCGCAATGAAGTTTTAAAAGATGACTCAAAATTTCAACAATAATTTAGTGCATGGTAACTCTATGATGCTCTCTGGAATAAAACTACATATCTTAAAGTAAAAGAAATACTAAATCCGGAAGCAAAACAAATAGTAAATTTAATACGACCTCATGAATGCAACTATAGTTGAATCATTAGCTTGCCTGGTTTAATGTCTGGTCACGTTCATCATTAAAACTTCTACCACGTTTCCCCCCCACTGCATCAAGTTCATCTATGAATATGATTGACGGAGCACATTTCCTAGCCACATTGAAGAGATCTCTAATGCGAGCTGCTCCTCTTCCAACAAACAATTCCACAAATTCACTGGCAGATACACTGAAAAAGGGCACCCCTGCTTCTCCAGCCACTGCACGAGCCAGCAATGTTTTCCCTGTTCCTGGGGGTCCAACAAGCAACACACCTCTAGGTAACTTTGCTCCTAGTTTTTGGTAGTTTATAGCTCCTTGCAGGCATGAAACTATCTACAAACAGACTTGTGTTAGTGAGAATTAAGGAAAGAAGATTTAAAGAAAGAGTAAATGAACTTTCAATGGACTGTTGAATTTGGCTAAACAGAGATTTCCTAAGACACCAAACAAAATTTAAGTAGTACATCTGAAAAACAGATCCAAAACCAAAATACTGTTCTTTGCCAACAACCACAAAACAGATCAAGAAGCTCCAGGATTGTACCAATACAAATAGACAAATTAGTAGATAGTACCTGCTATAGATATCCAGATGCATAACTTGGTTCATAGATTCAAGAAAATTGATCAGAACTGGTAATTTTTGTAGCAAGAAATCTAAACTGAATTTTGAATTGAACAAAAGAAAATGAAAATACAAGCAATTCGAGAGGCTTGTTCTCTCCACAGTCACAAGGACTAACAAAATACTCAGCATTATTCCGCCTAAAACCACCTCCGCTGTATATATTTACATCACTCTTCCCCATATAACAAACTCTAAAAAATTCTCTATGCTACCCTTCAACAAACACAGCCCTTGAACAATCTAGAAAAAAACCTCTCACAATTATCCAGCAGCAGACCACACTCTGAGTCTACTCTCTTTTTCCTAGCATAACATATAGGAGGCTTATCAGAACTCTATCCGTTTCCCTTTTAAATTGTTAAATTTTTTAATATTAACTGATGTCAACAGGTGTATAGCTTACACAAGTTTTTGACTATGGACCTGAGCTACTGCCATGCCCAGTCAATTGCCTCGGTGTCATTCACCTTCAAATTCCAATATCAACTACATATCTTTCCTTTTTCTAACAGTATCTAAATAATGGGGCAGAAAAGAGACACACCTCAAAACTGTGATAGTTTTGTAAAGATATGCTAACCCTTATATCCCATACTCAGACACTCTACAGCCAATGTGGAATCCCGAAGGACCAGCCCGATGTGTCACCTAGTGAGCAGAGACACTCCCTGCTCAGCTACATATCTTAGTGAGGTAGAAAGCTAAAGTTATGTTTGAAAGATATAAAAATCAATGCATGAGTTGCTGAACTACTATAGATTATTTCCTAAGTGCTGCTAATTGATCAGCATTCTTCTGTAGCTTTTATACTTTTCCATATACAATTCCATTAAATAAGTGATTTACTTTTGAAAAAATAATTTCCAGTGAAAACAATATATGCAAATTCAAAGTTTATGGCCAAGGCTACAACCATAGTCATAGCATAGTTGTTACCAGACTTATCAGTCCAAGAATTATTTCTGAAAGTATGAAGTGCATATTACATTTCCATGCAGGCCGGTATACAGCCATAAGATAAACAAAAATCATGTTAAACCCTCGTCCTTGTCAACTCCATAACTAAGCCACTAATAGAACAATGCCTCTATTATGTAATAATGAATAAATATTTAACATCCAATATAACTTGAAAAGAAGCCTTTCTTACCTCCATAAGCTCTACCTTAGCAGCATCCACACCCTCCACATCATCAAAATTGACCATCCGATTATTAGGTCGACGTTTTTTTGCTGGGCTATTAGCAGCAGAAAGCTGACGATACAGAAGCCACATCAAAGGAGTTAAAGGAATCCAGAGGGAGATTATAGTGATCAATGTACTCCTCATTGACATCAAAACTGATTGAGGAGCTGAGGTATATACTGTTCCTTTTTCTCTCATCACACTTAGAAGAAATTTCTCATCATGTTCTATTTTCCTTGTAGAAAACTGCCACTGGGGAGTAGAAGCTGGAGGCATTGCAAATTTCTTTAATATATCTATTTTTGAAGCTTGGCTGGTAGTGCTCAGGACACTTCTTCTTACAACTGCATCAGCTGTATTCTCATTTCTAACATCTATATCTTCTGAATCTTGAGTACTTTCACTTTCCGGAGATTTTGTGTTGTAATATATCCGGCGAGATCCCTCTTCAAGTAAAACATTCGTAACAGAACCACTTTGAAGGCTTGTTATCAAATCTGAATATGGAACAATCTTTGGACATGGCAACGCAGTTAATCTCAGAAACAAGTAGCACAACCCAAATGCAACAGAAAGTGAAGTACCGAGTGTCAATCTTTTTATATTCTTTCTTAAAAACATTCCAAAATCATTTAGAATTGACCTCACTGAAACTCTCTTGAATCTTGCAGTCAACAACCGCAATCTTGGTCTCAATCTCAATGAAAATCTCTTTTTCGCGCCAGTATGTACTCTTTTTCTCAAAAGGGTTTGTTCATCTCTTCTCTCTCCATTGTTATTGTGACAAAATAAACCATATTGAGACTTACAACAAACACAAACCCCTAGCAGAGCAACTTCCCTTTTTCCATTACAGACTGACCCATACTTGTTCTTGGAAAGCAGAAAATGTTGAGAATTCCTAATATTGTGAATTCCAACTGAGCTGTCACAACCAATTGAGTCTCTCCTCGAAGACTTGGTTTTTCCATTATTAACTCCTAAATTGACTTTACTAATTAACAACCCATTATTACAAACAACAGAAAAAGAAGCCATATCTCTGCATGAAAACAGCAGCAATATCTACCAATAAAATCTAAGAATTCCCATTAAAAGAATGATTCTGTCATATGGGTTTCTGCAACAATCATACAAAATTTGAGCAAATACTAACAAAATGTGGAAAAAAGATAGGGTATTGTACCTTTATCAGATTGTGAAAAATGAAACGGAGATGATATCATTACTGGAGGATAAGCCACGTCAAGATCAGTTCAACGAAGAAGATAACAGGAAGATTGGGCTTACAAGAATATATGTTGGCCCATATCCGATGTCCACATGTTTCTTCGGTTTGATTCCTCATTTTGATGAAAAAATTACACACAATTACACTTTTTTAAAATTAATTACCATTATGGATGTAAGATATTTTATTAACTGAAAGAGGCTTTGTGAGTTTCAAAATTCCTATAGATTGGCTAGAAATAGAATTTGTCTGCTTCCAGAAGCTCTCGTCTTCGGACTTCAGCTTTCCTCGGGGCAGTTCTGGCCTAGTGCTTAAAATTGGTCATCATAACAGAAGGTTTTTACTGGTTTTCTTCTATTCAGTTTTATTTCAATCAATGATGTGACTGAATGCCGTCCCCCTTTTACTCAGTAAAAGTTTAAGCTAAGCTAAACTCACGCACCTCTGATTCCAAACTCAAAATTCATTAAATTTTGGAGATAAATGCTGATGTTAGTCACTGATTGATTAATCAGTGAGATAGAAATTTAGAACACTATCGGTTTCTATTGGCTCTGGTGGGACATTTTCTTTAACCCACTGCCTAGTTTCTACATTAGTTGTAGTAGATATGATCTATAGGAGTGTAACTGAACCAAGCCGCTGGGAGGCTATTTGGATTTTAGTTCGAAAAAAAATTTGTTCGAGATTGTTTGTTAAGCTTAATGAGTTGGAGACAGCATTTTTTCGGTCTGGACATATCACTTTCCAGCCTGTACTTGTGTCCTGGTCGAGAGTTACATCTCCAGAAAATGTTTGAGTTGTTCAATGAGGAAACCATAACCAAATGTGCTGAAACTTTGAATACTATCAAAACAACACTTAACAAAGATGTTAGTAATATTTAATTTGATTGTCAAGATCAAAATAGAGAGCAATCACCCTAAAATTAATAATCTCCCTTTTTTTGATTTTGACAATCAAACTAGGCAAAAATATCAAATTGATAGTTTTATAATCAAATTGACATATTAAGTAATATGTATTCAAAGTTTCATATCATTTGAAAATGTAAAATATATTAAATAGCAAAAATCAACCTTAATACATAATTGGAAAAGTTTAAATTTTTAAATTTTTGCTTAGGTATTGCTTCTCTCCCTTTGTCAATATCAAAAAGAATTAGGTATTGCTTCTCCCCCTTTGTCAATATCAAAAAGAATGAGATATTTAGAGGATATAAAGAAGACAGAGACGATTTTATTAATGAAGCAAATAAAGTACACAATCATGAATAGACAAAAAGAAAAAGTAAGAGACAAATTCTAAGCTAATCATCTCTTTCTTCATCATTACCCTCCTCTTCATCTCCACCATCTTCTTCTTCCTCTTCACCTTGCTCCCCCTCAAATGGTGGGGTTTGTTCAAAGCTATGGGTACATATATTCAAATTGAGTTACTCTTGCATGCTTTGAATATCAAGGTGGAGATGTTGCATCATAGCTTTCAAAGTGGTGAAGGATTGCATTTGAAAGTCATAAAGACTTTGCAAAGTGAGTTGTTGTGGTTGAGGAGGTGGTGGTGGGGTGGCATCTCTTATGCACTTGGGCCTTTTCCTCCTATTGAAAGTCTTGCCATTTTCCTTGTGGCTTCTTGAGTGGCTTTTTGGATACCATGTTCCCCAAAGGCATAGAAGAAGGAGTCAACATCCTTGGATAGTCTTCCAATTGCCTTGCAATTTAGGAGATATTGGATATCCAAGAAGCTTCATATTGAGAGCAAGGGGAAGTGAAAAGTGCACAATTTTCAATTGTCAGTAGTTGAAGATGCCTTGCAAGAAAGATGATTTGAGCATGGAGTAAAATTGTGTCCTTGGTGGTGGAGGCTATGGACTGAAATTTATCAATAAGAAGATGGGTCGTGTCCGTAGGCCAATTGTGAACCATGGCATAGAGGTAGAGAAGGTCTTCATGGGTGACTTTCTCATTGCTTTCATTCCTTGCATTGATGGTGAAGATGATGATTCTATGGAGGATGAAGTGAGAGAGGGTCTTGATGTGCTTGGCATTTGATCTCTTGTCAAGCCTAGTTTCAAGATAAATTTCTTTCCATACATCAAGAGGAGAGAGATGCATGGCTTATGTGTTAATGAGGCCCTCCTTTTTGAACCCAAAGGCATCAGCAAGTTGATGCTTTGTGTGGTTGGTCAAAGAGACGAAATTGGAGCCCATGGTAGCCAAGAGGGTGTTTGGCATCCTTAATGACTTGGAGAATGGAAAGGAACTCAATGGTGAGTTCATCATGGCCATTTTCAAAAGGCATGACAAATGTGGTCCACCCCATCTTCTCAAGAGTGCCCAAAACTTCATCTTTGACACCTAACTTGTCAAGATCTTCAACATTGAGAGTTTTATTTGAAATGAACTTTTTAGAGTTTATGTTGGCATATCTTTTCTTTTCCTCCTTTGAGAAGCCATTGAATATATCTTTAAAGGAGGACAATTGGGTGGAAGTAGTCACCCCTTTACCTTTGGAGGCTCTTAATTTGGAGGTGCCAACTTGTGGTGCCATTTAGAGAGGGTGAGTGTGGAGAGAATTTGGAGATTTTTGTTGAAAAGTTGGAAGAGAGAAAGAGTATTTATACAATTATGAGGAGAAGAAGGAAAATAGTGAGGTATTTATAGGGGTTGAAAGGGTATATTACCGTTTGAAGAGATTAAATGACAAATGAATTTGATTGGTGGTAATTACAAAAAGGCTGTCATCGAGTAAGTCACGATCAGGATATAGGGATTCCCGACCAGGAACCCTCTAACGGTCGGAAAAAAAATTAAATTTTGAACGAGTCCTGAGAAAGACAGGAGGCTTCCCATACGTTAGAAAAAGTGCAATAGTCAAATAAAATTTAAATGTCCAGACCGGAAAGTGGAGCTTTCCGAGCGGGAGAGTAGAAATTGTAATGGTCAAATTGATGACCAAGAAGTCGCGAGCGAGAGGCAAAATGTCTTGAGCGGGACATTGTTCCTGAGCAGGAAAATCGTTTCCCAAGTAGGAGTTATAGGGTCTCCGAGAATTTTTGGGAGAAAAGGGAAGTTCACTATCCCTAAAGTTCAGAATTCATATTGAACAAGTAAAGAACATACATAGACAACAAATTGTATGCAAAAACAAGGTTTAAAGTTTTCTTAAATCAAAGTGCTCCCATCAAGCATACCAAGCTCTTTTTTTATAAAATAAAACATTTCATCATTTAGGGGCTTGGTAAATATATCTGCGAGTTAATTTTCTGTGTCAATAAAATCTAACACTACATCACCGTTTTGAACATGATCTCTTAAGAAATGATGTCTAATGTCAATGTGCTTACTTCTAGAGTGTTGAATGGAATTTTTAGAGAGGTTTATAACACTTGTGTTATCACACTTAATTGGAATGTGGTCAATGTCATGACTATAATCCTTTAGTTGTTGCTTCATCTAAAGGACTTGAGTGCAATAACAACCAGCTGCCACATATTCAGCTTTGAAGGTGGATAAGGCTACTGAAACTTGTTTCTTGCTATGCCAAGAAACTAAACACTCTCCAATAAAAGTGGCACGTTCCGGACGTGCTTTTTCTATCCAACAGACTGCCGGCGTAATCAACATTTGAGAAACCAATAATATAAAATGAAGAATTTCTAGGATTCCATAGTCCTAAAGTGCATAGTATCATGAAGATATTTTAAAATTCTTTTTACCGCATTCAAGTGTGATTCTTTAGGACATGATGAAATTTTGCACATAAACATACACTATAGATAATGTCAGGTGATCATACCTCTATAAAGCTTTTCATCAATAGCTTTACCCTTATCATCTTTGTCCAATTTTGTTGATGTACTCATTGGAGTCTTGGCATTCTTACATTCATCCATCCCAAATTTCTTGATCAATTCCTTTGTGTACTTGGATTGGTTGATGAAGATGTCATCTTTGTCTTGCTTGATTTGGAGTCCAAGGAAAAACTTGAGCTCTCCTATCATACTCATTTCAAATTCCCTAGTCATACACTTAGCAAATTCTTGGCAAAGATTCTCATTAGTAGATCCAAAGATGATATCATCAACATAAATTTGAACAATGAGAGTCTAATGCTTATGTTTTTTGATAGAAAAAATTTGTGTTAATATGTCCTTTTGAAAATCCATTTTTTTGTAGAAAAGCACTTAGTCTTTCATACCATGCTCTAGGGGCTTGCTTTAATCCGTATAAAGCCTTAATTAATTTATAGACATGATTTGGAAAAACATGATTTTCAAAACCAAGAGGTTGTTCAACATATACTTCTTCTGATATAAAACTATTTAAAAATGCCCTTTTTACATCCATTTGAAATCACAAAATACATATGGCTTCTAATCTTGCTACAGGGGCAAATGTTTCATCATAATCAATACCTTCCTCTTGGTTATATCCTTTGGCAATCAATCTAGCCTTGTTTCTTATGATGTTACCATCCTCATCCAATTTGTTCCTATAGACCCACTTATTACCAATGATTAGGTAGTCACTAGGTCTTAGAACCAAAGCCCAAACTTCATTTCTCTCAAATTGATTGAGTTCCTCTTGCATAGCAATCACCCAACTTTCATCATCCAAAGCCTCACTAATTGACTTTAGCTCAATTTGAGATACACAAGCAAGATTAGAATCAAGGAATTTTGAACGAGTACTTACACCTTTTGAG
>CATIWF010107285.1:0-10348 GCA_949630135.1 Balakata baccata
ATTCTTCCAAACAAAATATTATATTGACCTATGACTGCAGATGTCATCATCTTCATCACCATCCAGAAGGACCGAACGGATTGGATCACCAAAGCAGTCTTGTAGTAACCAGCAACAGCACAAAAAAACAAAAGGCTCATACTGCAACACCGTACAAGTAAATTATTATCTATTTTTTATCCATTTGATTTCGGTTAGACCTCTGACCTTGTGACTATTTTTTTATTAGGGCCGGATTCTAGAACCTTGTTCTACACCATGAAAACTAAAATAAAAAATCTTCACCCAAAATATGCGTTACAGTAATATAAAGAGTTTAGTCCCTCATAAATAATCTCAGGTAAAATAAAAATAAAAATCTTCAGTATAAATAAATATTTCTCAGGCAATGAGATTATACTTCATATGCTCAAAAGAGGATAGAAATTAAGATGGAAAATCATGGAACTCTGATATCTGCTCTATAATGGTATTACAGGTGAGCAAGTGAGGTTTTTTCAGCTGAAAAAAAGAAAAAACTACCCAAAAGATACAATGATGTGAGACAACTTCCTATAGCAATAACAGCAGCTGATAAGGGAATATGCCATGGAATGTTACAAATTTAAATTCTGATGGACAAGAGAATCAGTTACATTAATCATTCATCGAATAAAGCAAACAAAACCTTGCCTTTGTATTCTACTACCTCTTGTATATTCGCCTAACCGGATATCTTCTATTTCTGTTCAACTTGTATCTGTACATCAACTCCGCAATGATAGTAAGTTCCTCACAAAATGGCTGCCAATCCTACAGAATCCCCTTCATCTGCTCTGGTTTCTGGAGCGTTAACCGAGCTTCGAGTTCTTGCTGATCAGAGAGGCAACAAACTAGTAAGTACACTCTTTCTACTGGTGAGAGCTTCTCTGGCAAATTACTAACAAGGCTTAGAATTAGCAAAATTAAGCATGACTGAATTTTACAGCAGAATATTAGGGCGAGTAAATATGGTAATCAAGATGCTATCACAGAGAAATAGAATACCAATAAATCAAAATGCTGCCTATGGACTTACTCGTAACGTTAGTAATAATATTTACACTTTTCTGAGCAGAAAGTGCCTTCAACTTGTTTCCAGTAGCTAATAAAAGCAAGCTCTTTAGATGCTGCTTTTGTTCCTTAGGACTAGATGTCTTTGTCACCGCTTCTTCAAAAGCAACCAAATGTTGGGAAGTTATGCAAGGGAGAGAGAGTAGAGCCTGAAGAAATAAAGGAAAGACGTCCTTCAATAAACGACTTTTAGGAACTTCTGAATCCAATAGTATTCCGCCAATAAAATTTTGCTCCAAAAAACACTGAAGTAGCATAGAAATGACAATTTACCTGTCTTGGGGCAGCATGTCTATCCCGGAGATACATATATATTTCACGGCAGAGACCAACCAGCTCAGCACTGATAAACACATTTGATTCAAGCTCCAAGCCTCTGATGATTGCATAAAAAAGATCTTTTGCAACAAATTCTTGGAGTTCCACATTATTTGTTGATATAGCTAAGAGAATGACAGCAGCACAGAAGGAAGAAGCTTTCACTACAGCTTCACTATCTGTCCATGTGAAAGTTTCTAAACAAATCTGCAACACTGGAAGAGCTAGACCTTTGTGCTTTAAAAGGAAACTGAAAATGAATATCAATTTAGACATAAACATGATTCAAGGAATAAATAAACATAACCACAAGTAAAATAACTAAGGAAAATCTACTTTCACATGACATACCCAACCATAGAGTTATACGCAAATGCATCCAGGTCCTTTAGAGAAGATGTATCAACACGGCTGACATGCCCAGATTGTTCTAAAGAAGGAAGACCGATATTAAGTCCTGGTAAAGCCATAGTTGAAAGAAGTGAGCACGTCTCACGAGTTAGATCTCGAAGCAATTTCTCTTCCATTACTTCCACTTTTAAGTCTGAACCAGCAAACATGCCCTGGACATCTGGAGCTTTTGCTTTGCCTTCATGCAAAAGACTAGACCAAGAAAGGCTAAGAAGTTGCTGCACGTGGAGAAATAAAGGACACAAGAACTTTTCCAACCAGACCTCCCACAATTCAGAAGGACAAGATTTTACCAAATATATCAAAACTGAATGAATGAGCTGCCTTAGATGTCTAAACTCCATTGATTGTATATTCTCCATTAGTGCTAGACCAACAGAACGAGTATCCAAACATTTAAAAAATGGATCTCCGATGGTCATTGACAGGCCCAAGACATTGTACCTGGAATTGTGGAAGATGCATCAGCATTCCATTTGGAGAAGGCATGAGAAGGCGTCATGAATTAGTATAACAAATTGGAATATATGCTTCTCCTCCCACACCATTTCCAGCTTAAGTACTCTTCTTGTACGTGCGCGCACACATGTGTGTGTTTTAAAACAAGAGCAGCACTTGTTATTCTCTCTCATATACTGCTTGAGTATAACATGCCATATGTTTGCTCTATAATTTGCAGCATCCAAAAGTATAGGTAAACTTAATGTCACAAGGATATTACATGTAAACTTGACCAAGGTATTATTACATATTAATAAATAGATGATTCTACTCATCAAATGTATATTAGCAGGCTTCAGTTCCTCGGAAGTTTCTTCAGAAATCCACATGCCTGTCACATAGTATGAACTTTTTTTTTTTTAAGAAAAATTGATCTAATTCATTCTGCCAATAAAAACAAGGACTTCTGACAGTCATCAAGGTTAAAAAAAACATCATAGTACAATAAACTCTGCATATGGTTCTGGAAATGAAACCAAAAAACTATCCTCAGTTGAAGCCACAGACCCTGACTTTAGTGGCCAGTTGTCCCACAGAGAATAAAAGACAGAAGAATATGAAGAATAAATAAGGCAGAAATTACCAATTCTGATATACACTACACAAGTTTAAGGCAAAATTTTGGTAGCAAAGTAAAAAACTACCTCTCAACTACTTGTACTTACCCACTGTCTCTGATACCCTTTAACCAATTTCGTAAATCAGATTCATTTGTTTCTGCATACCCTTCCTTGCTCATTTCGATCTGAGATCCATCTGTGAAAGTTAAAGCATTCTTTGCCAATTTAGGGTTCCCTTCCCCAAGAAGAGCATACTGCTCAACATCACTCATGGTCATGGCAGCTTTCAATTCTGCAGGTAATGCTTGATTTATGGATGGAGACCAAAGGGAATGGATGGCACGAAGTAACTGCAAATCAAAGGGACCACTATATTCTAAATATGGACATAGTTAAATATGGACATAGTTAGAGAAAATATGAAAATAAAATAACATTTTCAGTTTTAATAACAACACACATACTTTAAAGAGAGGAGGCAGCATCCAGGATAGGTGTGAAGCCATTGGATGCAAAGGACTACTTGCTGTTGAGCTATTTTGTGAATTCAAATTGCCTTTTCTGATTCCACTCCTTTTAAGTGCCTTCTCAAAGAATGTCACAGTGTGGAAAATTGACCACATAAATGATGTCTCAGAGCACAAACGAATCAGACCTTGTGGTTCAGATAAATAATTATTTTGCCACTCTAGCTGTATCCACTGTTGGCTCAAAGGCTCGAGTAACCAGGCCAAAACTTCTTGTTGTTGCTGAATCCTGTGTCAAGTTAAGAGTTTGCAGCAATAAGCAAGTTATCTGTTATTCAGTAGTTAAAATAGAGTCTACTCACTGCAAGCAAGATATTACCCAGCAGCAGAAGCCATAACAAGAAATGCTTCACCCAGAATATTATGTTCACTACGATGAAGACAACCTTCTCTTTGCATATATGCCATGGTATCTGCTATACCCTACAGTAAAAAAAGCATGGCAGAGTAAATAACAGATCAATAAAAAATGATGACTTTCTTTTAATCCACTCAATTACTATGCTCTAAACATTTAGTTGATATGTTATCATCATGTCTAAAGCACCATTTTGTTCCCCTTGTTTCACTAGTGTGAGTGTGGGTGTGGGTGGGCTGGCATTATTTATAGCTTTAATGTTTTATGATGAGGAGCCTACACAGGCTACAGGTTGGTCAGTTATTAATGAAAGAAGCTTCACTCTCTTAGTTTCACTCCCATTCCCTGTGGATTTATCTCCATATAGCATCCTCAGATCAAAGAAGTCAAAGTACATTAAATCATTCCACTGATAATATCAAAATACTAGGTTTTCTTTCATTAACAGAATTAATTGATTTTTCCGAGAAAGTGGAGTCCTAGCAAAAAAAAAAGAAAAGGGAAAAAAACAGAAAGGCACCTTCATGTGAGGCAGAATGCTTTGGTCAGCAGCTTTGGCTATCCGAATGAATGATGTACATATGTGCAACCTTGCATGCCGAGCACTACTTTTTGAAGGATCCTAGCAAATCAAAAATGAAATAAAATAGCCAATTTTTTATCGTCTATTAAGTATCAGTACTTAAATATTTGGACTTGCATTTCAAGAAAACCTTAACAACAAAAGGAAGTGACGTCAGAAGCTCAAATAATTTATTGATAACACTGCCCACAGCATCTGGGAAATATTTCAAAAAGGGACCCAATGCCTCCAAATAGTGGCCAAGAACTTCCACAAGTGCTGGTTCCGTCCATTTCAAAGAAAGAAGTTGCTGAAGTAAACCTTCAATTCACAGTAAGAAAGTTCTTTAGCAACCCTTATGGCTAAAAATAAAAAGATCCAGTAAAATACACTCGGGTTACTAAGAAACCTTCAAATATTCTACACAATGCAAGATGAACTTCAGAACTCCCCCCTGCAAATTCATCTGATCCATCAAATATTGCAGTTACAACATTTTCAAGAGCCACTTGTGTGCTTTCCAATACAGCTAATTCCTGAATATTAGAAAAAAAAATGCAATATGCATGATAGAAATATCAATGTTAGTACAAGGTGAAACAGAATACCAAGAACTTAATAGATTGAAAATCTGAGTAGATATCCATGATTAAGGCTACTTAAAAGCGCTCAGTTCAACAATTCACCTGAATAGGCATTGGTGAAATCAAGAGACTTTTGATGACTGAAAATATCCTTTCAGAAATTTTAGCACTGGATATTAGAGGCTCAAATGAAGCAACAAACTTCAACAGCTCAGACTGCAACAAGTGACTAGGCAGCAGTTACAAATGCAAATACAACAAACTAAATAACGATGAAGATGAAAAGGCATCAATTTGAAATGTACCAGCTTGTTACGATACTGGCCAAAATCACCCTTGCCTTCAAAATCATCACTCCATAACTCTAATGCTCCAAGAGAAAGAGATGACCCAGGAAACACTTTTTCTCTTTTTACCATGCGCTGGAAAGTGATATCCAGAATTGCATTACAAAAATCATCATTCATTATGCTTAAAATCTTTGTTTTTTCATTATCAATCTGTCCAGAACCAGAGGCCATGCTATTAGCAGCAGAACCATCTCCTGATGAATGTGCAATAGCTTTTGGTTTGGACGTTAAATCTCTCATTAGCGCCTACAAAAACAATAAAAGAAATATGAAAAACACCAATGCCAAATATAGTAAATCTTCCAGCTAGGCTGTCAATGACAGCATTGTAACAATAACTTCAAGGTTTCACCTACCAACCAAAAGAGCAGGGATTGATAATGGAGAACTAGCTTAGGATGTTGAAAGAAGCCCAACATCTGAGACAAAATAAACAACTAGAATTGTGAATGGTTCATCAAAAGTGCAGAGAATTCATAACTTTGTGTGAAATTCCATACTTTCAAACACAAAAATAAAGTGTAACTACCTGTTGCAAATAAAGAGAGAGTACAGTGCTATCACCAGAAATGCATTGCAAGTTGGAAGAGCCCAAGGACACCATACTCTCACATACACATTCAGCAAACTCATATTCACTCTCATCTATAAACCCCACACTGGACCCAGATTTGGATAAAAACTCTCTGGAGACATTCATCAAGATCTGAAAGATATTACTCATTGCGGAATCAAATTCAGAAGTAGAGGCATCAACAGGTCTCTTCCTGCAAATCTCAATTAAAAGTTCATGATAGTCATGAGAATATACACTGTGAATATAACTTCTAAAGACATAAGAAATAAGCCAAATGCCATACCTTGGGGAGACAAGTCTGAAAAACTCACAGGCATGAAGACGGAAGTTGGCAGAAGAAAGTAAAAAACCACACCTGGGGAGCAAGAGAGAGAAAAAGACATTTCAAAAACTAAGTACCAATCTTATTGCTGATGAAGAAATTGAGATTAATCCATGTCAATTCAAAGCAGCCACATGTTTATCATACCCATGAATTATGCCATATTTAGCAAGATCAGGCAAAGGAGCCCACTCAGCATAAGCATTAACAGCATTCAAAGTAGCTGTCACAGTAGCAACATGCTGTTTCACAGCATCCAGTTGTTGCCTACCCACCTCATGCAATGCAGCCCCAAAGTGTCTTTCCAATAACTGCACAAAGACAAAGGCATTAAAATGAAACCTAGAAAGATAAAGGGGGGTGAGAAAGACAGAGAAATAGAAACAGTTGTAGCAAAGGTAAAGATGGAGGCCTACAGTATAAAGTAGGGGCAGAATTTCAGGCAATGATTGGGTAAGCCCGCGTAGCAAAGCCCTACGCCGGTCACCTGAAATATATTCAGAGTCAAGATAAGATATGCAAACAATAGTAGTACAATAAGTAAATTTAAAACCAAACCAAATTGGTGGAAAGGTGGAGAAATACAGAAAAATTGAAAAAGAAAGAAAGAAATGCCATCAACTTAGGAAGCAATAAATTTTATGAACTTTACATATAAATTCAAAATGTCGAGCAACTAGATAAATCCACTTATATGGATCTTAACAAGCGGTATTTTTACAGTAGACGTAATTTCAAAAGTTTCGATTCCCTTTATAAGTGTTTCAGTACACAGAGATACAAATTGGAAAGGTTAAACTCCAGATGGGTCACTGTAGACCTTCTAAATCTTCATTGTGAACTGTAATATCTTCAGGAAGCCATCTCAGCATCATTGCAACTAACTCAGCCTAGTATAAGGAAAAAAAAAATCAGCAGAATCATCCAAGTATAAATAAAACATCATAAAGCAATAATGGCTTCAAGCAAACATGCAGTTACATGACAGGGTAATGCGTACTTGAACAGGGCCCTGGCTGGATAGGGAAACCAGAGATGGAAGCAGCTGTTGCCATAATTCTGTCCCTTCTCTTCTAACAATCTGTAGAAGAGTAAAACCATGAGAATAAGAATGGGCACAACCTACACAATACTCAAGAGGAATGTGCTTAGAACCTCAGCAACCAGGGCAGCAGTCTGACTTTTCAAAGGCCACTCTTCACAAGAATTTGCAATATCAGCCATCAATTCAACAGCAACATTTGCAAAATTGCTGTGCTCTGCTGTGCTTAATTCCTCCCACCGCAACCGGACCAAATTCTGCAGAAATTGTATATGTTTAAGCTATCTAATCATGTTCTAATTCCAAGTAACCTAAGACCCATCAATTAATCAATTAATTTTGAGGATTCTTGGGCAGAATAAAAACCATTAACTTCATTAACGGTGATCAGAAAGTCCTTTGAAATTCATATCATGAGTAGCTCAATACCACACTAATAGATATGCAACTAGCGTTACATAATTTCATCATTTTTTGCTTAATCCTGTATTTACTAGACAAACAAAATGATAAAAGGCACTCTTAAGCATCCAAATAACATGTTAATGTAGAGAAAGTGAACAGTGAGATGTTAAATACCTTATTGTATTTATTGCAAATATTGAGCATGTGGCCAAATATACCAAATACCAATATGTATAAGGTAGCTGGCTAATTCCTAATATTAATTGCTTCCAAGCTCATGATGCCATTCAGATTCAAGAATAAAAAATATCCACATACATGCCTCAAGTGACCCACATCATCAGTAACTAATGAGAAGAAATTTGATCCGATATTCAAATTCAATTAGGTAGTCTATACATCATACATACAGCATCCTAATTTGGGACCAAACAGAGATGTGCTTGTGATAAGGTCTTACTTCTGTTCTCTTTATAAGGAATAAAATTGTACAAGTAATAACCAGTAAAGCCAAAACTAAAAGTGAATAAATACAGAAGGCTCTGCTCTCAATATATTTGCCCCATACCTTAATTCCTTATTTGGAACAAGGTAAAAAAGAAAAAAAAAACTATGAAAGAAGCATTCTTCAGTGACAAATGAATATTGTTCTTTCTCTTGAAATTTTCTCCTCAAATACAAGATCAGGGTGCTTTAGGATCTCCCATTAGATTATCAACAGGACTTGTCTCCAATATATAATAAAAAATCTCCAACAAAAACAAAAAAGAAGTGGGTATATGAGTGTAAACCTGCAGCATTTTGAAAGCATGCAAGCGGATTTCAGAAGACCAATCCTTTTTGACAAGAAGGAATGATGTATTTGCCAAAACTCGTACATCACCTGTTTTGATCTGCGTTCATTGAAGAGAATATTAGTCCCATTAGGCAAGGACAAGAGTTAACTCAAAAATTCTTTCTAAATAGCAAGCAAAAGCAATAATGTGTGCCAAAAACAAACTAAAAAAGCAAAGGAAAAAAAATCATCAACATAGAAAAGGAAGTGATGATTTGTGAAATCATTAAAAAAAGTTCCCTTTCCAAAAGGGAAACAAATCATAACCCTCTCTCAAGTTGATATCTCTTCAAGCAAATGCCAACCCTTATAATCCAGCCAATTACTTATAGCATGAAACTCAATCAACTAGTGAATCATTCTCAAGACTACTTTTCAGTTAAACCACACTCAGAAATTGAGTAAACTGAGAATAGTATCAACATTTCTTGTATCCACTACTAAATTTTAGTAGTATAGATGCATCTTTCATTTCGAATAACTAACCACTCTGATCCTGTAGCTAAACTAGGAACCTCTATTTGTCTTAACATTATAACTCTTCAGACCTGTAAACATCTAATAAGTCTTATACAAGAAAACATAAAAGGCTTTCAAAACTCACCATTTTTCTGACATTTAGCTTAGCTTGCTATTCTGCCCAATAACTCCTTAAAATTATAAATATCACTTCTCTTGTAATATATATTCACAATATAATAACAAGCCAGTGGACAGAATACCCACATACACACACAGCACACTCAAGAAAAGGGTTTACAAAAGTTCTAACATTCTTTCGAAACTTCATAGTAAAGTTTGAATACAAAAGAAACAGATAATAGCTGTAACAACATAATCATCAGTTCATACCCTTTAGCTAGTACCGCGAAACTCAAATCAACCTACTAAGAATTGCCACAAAAAGATGTAAAATTGCCCACTTCTAAGCAGTTATTATCACCGTACAAAATCAAATTCAAAATTTTTGGTCGAGAGATTTAGAGAGCAAGGAAAAAGCAGCAGGAATTAAATCAAGATAACCCATTAACGAAAAAGCTCCATTCGTCTGAATGGAAGCGAGAGAAAGTTCGTACGGATTCAAGGAAAGAGACAGCAGCTTTGCGAGCATCGGGTGTTGAGTTCCAGTCGAGAGCTGCAACAATGGCTCTAGCCACATTATTTGTTGTGTTAGTATTGTTAGTCTCCTCCATTATAACAAATAAAAAGCTTGTTGAATTTCAGAGATGAAGAAGCTTAAAAACAGAAAAATATTGGGTTTTATGAGAAACGGGGATGATAAGTTCAGAGAGAGAGGGAGGGATGTGAAGAAGAAGAAGAAGCACAGACGGAGCTTTGTTGAGCAACCTTAGCTTGACTGTGAGGGGTTTTATTTCTATGTTTCTTCTCCTGGGGTTTATACTCTCGCATCACATGTGCGCTGTCTCTCTGATTCAGTGACTCTCTCTTTATGATTTTGTTCTTTTTTTCTCCTTTTCCTTTTTGGTTTTTTTTTTCCCCTTTTTTTCTTCTTTTCTCATAAGAACAAGATAATTCTTTATTTATTAGAAAATAGAAAAATATATAAAAGAGATTATCGTCTCTCCCCTTTAATACCAAACATTAATCATTTGATCATTAATTTATAGGAAATTTTATAAAAATATCAAAAAAAAAATAGGTACTTAATTATATTTTTATTGGCGTGCAAAATTTTTTTTAATTTTATTGAAAATAATTTTTTAAAATTATAACAGTACTTAAATTTTAAAAATATACTCAGATAGTATATTTTCAGTATACTTTCAGTATATCTTGAGGATATTTTGATTTAATTTTTATCTAAAAAACAAAATAAATTAAATCATTAAAGAAAAATAGAAGAAGAATATAATTCAATTAAAATTTAAAACATTACAAAATTT
>CATIWF010107329.1:0-80461 GCA_949630135.1 Balakata baccata
AAAAACAATGACATTCCTATAGAAAGAAAATGCCACAATCTTAACTAAAATCTATTGTCAATTCTCGAGCAGATGCGACAGCTATCTTTTATGCCCGTCGCAATTGGGTGTTTATCAAAACTCTTTGTTTCACTTAATTGAATGTGATAGCTTTTTATAAGCCAGGTGCAAATGGATAACCATATGCGACATGCATCTTTTATGACTGCAGCAAAAAGTCCTTCCATATCAAAGCCCTAAACGTGCCATTTTCATTCTTCTCTATTGGCAGAACTGGTCATTATTCCTTCCCGCTGCGCACGCACAACTCTGGTTTTTGGGTTCGTGATTCTCATTCCTCCATCGCCATTCCTCTCCTCATCAAAGCAAGGGACCACCACCAGGTAATAAATTTTATTCATTCTCCATTTGCAATTGCTTTCTTTTTTGGTTAACGGAACTATTCTCATTCCTCCCTCGTTCATTCTCCATTTCGCCATTCCTCTCTGCGCATACCTCTGATTTTTTTTTTTAAGTTAAAGAACTTATCAATTTGTGTCTTGTGATTGATATATGGGTTTGAAATTGTATTGTTTTGTTGCTCATTTGTACTATTTTTCAATTAATCATATGGGTCTTGTAGTCATATGATTGTAAATTATGGTATTAGGTTTTGAGTTTTCTGTAGTGTCAGATTGTTATGAAATGTTCCATTGTTAGTTCAAAATGAATTCCATATGACTAATTGTAGAACTACAATTCCATTATGACTAATATATATATATATATATATATATATATATATATATATATATATATATATATATATGATGGACTAATTTACCCATATATAGAACTGCACTTCCATATGACTAATTCACCCATTATATATATTAGTCATAATGGTTTTTTTCATTTATTAAAATCATTAGTAAATTTTTGAGCACTCGTAAAACCATTGACATGTGGAATTGAATTTGAGAAGCATATAATTACTTGGAGTTGCTAATTTTGTAAAACCATTCCCTTCATTTTTTTTTTTAAAGTGACATGTCCCTATTATTGATTATTAGGTGGTGGAGTATTATTAGAATCAATTTTGAGCTCTATATATGATTGTGGTTTTCTAATAAATTGACTTCAATATTGGATCATATATTATTTCCTTAATAAGTTAGATAGGCATACACGTTTTATGATTGAGTTGAGAACACATACAACATTATACCGCTTACAAACATGATACAATGCTGCTTGAGAAACTGCATTACTAGCTAGGGTATTTGTGAGTATTTGCTGTTGCTTGAAAAATTGTTTTGTTGCTAAACTGTTTGATGATAAATTATTCAGTTACTTTGATGGTACATGTTAGGGTTGCAATGTTTTGTAGTTGAAAATTGAAACTATTAAAGATGACCTTGAGGATATATCATTATTTGCCTTGATGTAGTATATGATTTTATTCATTGACCAAATATATATATATATATATATTTATTTATTTATTTATTTATTTATTGGACCTCCTCTTTAATTAGATCTCAAAGTGCCATATGAATGGTAAATATGATCACCTTATTTTTGCATAGATATTTTATTAAAATTCTATCTATAGTTAGTACTTGATGCATCACTCTTACCATGCATTAATGCTTAGAAGAATGAAATAAATGGGAGGAAGCATGTGAATTTAGTGAAAAAGGTCGATAAATGCTCTATTATGGGCTATACTTCAGTTTATGATCTGTGTGCAAAATGCAATAATTATGATATCATCATAATTAATTATTAGATATTTATATGGTAACAGTAGCATTTTTATCAGTATTTTTGTGGTTGAAATGCATTGGATACCATACTTGGTTATGTTATTGACTAAGTTTTAACTTTTTGCAGTTTGCTTTGTTTAGAGAAAATAATAAGGTTTTGACTGTTTTCTCGTTTACTTGGTAATTTGCTATCGTCGTACAATGTCGATATTCCAAGTTTGATTTTCTCATTTTTATTCCTCTATCTCCTTTTATTTCAATATTAAAGCAAATGTTATATAGAAAATGTTAAATTCATATAAAATGATCCTAGTATGTTTTATTTTCCGTGTTTAGAGATTCTGTTGCATATTGGTACGCTCCAAACAATGTTGATTTGTATCTCGCTGCTATCCTTGTACAATACCCACATTCTAGGTCCAATTTTCTCATTTTTATTCATCTCTATCCTTTTATTATAGAATGTATTAAATTCATAGAAAGTAATCCTAGTTAATGTTACTGTCGATAAATGGCATGAGTTTTAATTAAAAAAAAGTATTTTTTTTTAATGCATGATAGGCAGAAATGTGTATTGATTTAACTTGTTTTATTGAGCCTAAATACTCATTCAAGATTTACTCAATAAGAGTAAGTCTTAAATAATCTCCAGTTTGGAACTGTTTTTAAACGTTAAATCTCACTTAAAATATAGATGCATAAATAGTTTTTGGTTCCAAGGAAAATTTTAGTGTCATTTTCCTATTGTTCTCTTAGTACATATATGAATGAATCATTCTATTTACATTGTATACTTGGAGAACTTAGGGGAAATGCTGTTGGATTTTTCTTGGGATTGAAAACTACGATGTTTAAGGATGGGTTATGTTGGAGCAATAAGGACCCAAAAAGCAATGTTTTGTAATACTCACTAACTAGGGCTTAGTCATTATGCATGAATACATAACACATATGAGAGGTAATTCGGTAATTAAAAGTAAGGATATAAAATACAAGTACATATAAGTTAGATTTAATATTATAATGAAGGTATAATTGAGGTATATTGGTCGGTTTTTGCTTCAGTTTCAAGAAAGGGATATAATAAATCAATAATTATGAAAAAATAAAGTGTCATGACTGTGACAAGGGGATGTCACAGTCGTGGCAATCGAATTTCTTAGATAAACATGACTGTTTGAAGTTGGTTGCTACAATAACTTTGTATGGTCGTGAAAGGAAACCTTCATAACTATGAAATGTGACTATATAAAGCTTTTCCACGATCTTATCATCATTTTTTATCCTTAAACCCCAAAGCCCTTTCACACATACCTAAGAACACCAAGGAAGTGATTCTTCATGGTTTTTGAGTGATTTAACATTAAATAAACAAAGAAAATAAAATTAAAGCAAGATTTGAAGAAATCATCATTTTTTGTGAGATTTTAGAGGAGAGAAAAAGTTGGTGCAAGAGAGCCCATGAGTTCCTTGCATGATCAGGGGTTGTTTCTACTTTTAAGAGGTAAGAAAATTCAAGAAAATCATCTATTTGTTGTGATTATGAAATTATATAGAAAGTTATGTTGGTTGGTATGGAAACCCTTGGAGGAAGATGAATGGTGGTTGGATTTTGTATGTGTTTGTGATCTTTGAAGTTATTGGAAGTGAGATACTATGATATGGAGTAAAAATCATGCATTATAACCATAGTTTTAGGAGTATGGGTTAGTTTTATGCTTTTATCATACTACCATAGACTTAGTATTTGATATGTGGTATTGTTTGTGATAGGAAGACAAGAGGGAGGAGATCGATAAGGAGAGTAGATAGCTCCTTAGTTGAATTTTTGTCAAGCTCCTAATACAGGTTTGTACATATACGTATTGTTATTTACCCCTTAAATGTGATAAATGCATATAAATGTTGAATTATGCGTAATGATGTTATTGAGCATGTCTAATTATTAAGTAATATGAAATGGCATGATTAAATGTTAGAAAGGTTAATTAGAGTGTTTGAATATGTATAAATATGGTTATGAGTATAAAAATGGCATGTGTTAAAGTGGGCACCAAGTATGTGTAATGCGTGAGTTATGAGCTCGTTTGTGACCCCATTTTAGGGAATGATTTGAGTTGTGTAACATATTTGTTTTGATGTCTAATGACCATGAATGAAGTCTGCACATGTTTAGGAAGTGATTAGAAGTGGAATTATGACAAAATTTGATCATAGGCATAAGTTAGGATATTTCACAACTAGCGTCACAACCATGCTGAAATTGTCATGACCATGAACATAGAGGCAGTAGCCTTCATGACCAGGTATCACGGCTAGCCCAATTTCTCATGACCATAATAACACTAATTCACAATAATAGTGACTTATATTTAAACAATGTTTTGGTGGTCCAAAACATGCCAATTATGTACAAATGTCATAGTATGGTGTAAAAACATATGATAACATATTAATAAGTATAAATGTGATTTATGAACATGCATGAATTATAAATAATATGATGGAAACAAGAAGAATGAGATTGAGAAAAAGGGGTCACTTTGTATAAATACCCATTTTTCCACCCGAGGACTACTTTAGGATAGATGATACACTATAAAGGGAATAAATGATACGTATCGCTACGAGGTATGAGAGGGGAACATGGTTGCTAGCCCTGGACTGAGCGCTCCTATTTTTGGCACTCATATCCATTATTATACTCAGTCTTTTGACTTGAGGAACTCGGACGAGTATACCGGACACAGTGGGTATGTAGGATGTCTGACTCTGGACTGCGTGCACCTACTTCACATCCCGTATCCGGCCAGTCTGTGAATTGAGATTTGGGCTATATTTATCAAAGTTGCTAATTGAAAAGAAAATGAATATGACATGTATGATTGATGGTAAGAGGTTAATGGCACGGATAATGGTAAAGAGGTTAAGGCATATAACATGAAAGGAACACAGATATTGCATGCATGTAATGCGGTATTTCTATAGCTTTTATAAACATGATATAATGTTCATGATGCCATGACACCATATATGTTATATCTTATTTATATATTTGTATTAGGAAAATCCCAATGCCTATATATACCACTAAGCTAGAGATAATTTAGCATGAGTTTTTCTCACACAAGTCAAGGAGCTTATAAATAGCAAAGTTGAAGGAAGAGAAGTCAGCCAGAGCCCATATCAAGTATGGACATTTGAGACTCGATTTGTGGGTCTAAATTATCACATTTTGTATTTTGTATATCCATGCATATAGGTACTGTAGAAACGGCTTAAATATGATACAGTATTAGATATATATATTTTGTACATGTATGGGGCCTAAGCCCATAACTACATATTGTTGTATGTGATATGAAAATATATATATATACCTGACCTAATGAAAGATAATCAATAATAGGACAAGATAAGCACAAATAGTGGCATTCTATATATATAATGGGTTTGTTCCTATTAGAAGATGATATAATAGGTATAGTCTTGTTATATAGGTAGGGTGTCACATGTTTACTATGATTATAAGCAATATGGTTCGTATTAAATTTTTTTATTTGTGTGGTTAGAAATGGATCGAAGTTAGATGTAAAGTAGCCATAATATAATTGAATTTTTGTATGGAATTGAAAGATTTATTAAAACTGCAATGGAAAAGCAAATGAGGGATAGAGAAGAAATGATTGCATGTCCTTGTGTTGACTATATGAACTTGAGAAAATTTCATGATGTTCAAATTGGGAAAACCCATATAATAAGGCGGGGTTTTGGCAAAGATTACACACGATGGATATGGCATGGTGAGAGTCTAGTTCCTAGGATAAGTTCTAATAATAATGAATTTGAAAGTCAGGGAGAAAATTACCTTGTGATGAAAGGAATGATTTGGAAAATGATCGAGTAGACGAGATGATACATGATACAGAGCATTTTCTCAAAAGGTCAGAAGATCTTGAGAGATTGTGCTATGATCTCGAAAAGCCTTTGTATCCCAATAGCACTAAGTTTACAAAGTTGTATACCGTATTGAAACTATACAACATGAAAGCTAAAAATGGATGGAGTGATAAGAGTTTCACGGCGTTATTAGAACTTTTACATAAGATGCTTTTAGAGGGAAACGAGATTCCTACATCAACCTATAAGGCTAAGAAAATATTGTGTCCCATGGGTATGAAATATAAAAAGATACACGCATGTCCGAACGATTGTGTATTGTACCAAAATGAGTATAAGGACTTGCATGAGTGTCTTAGGTATGGAGGGCCTCTAGCTAAGTATTATGGTATTTGCCAATAATACCAAGATTCAAACACATGTTTGCAAATACAAAAGATGCAAAGAATTTGAGATGGCATGCAGAAGGAAGGAAACGTGATGGCAAACTCAAACATCCTGCAGATTCTCCACAGTGGAGAACAATTGATTGTACATTCCTAGCATTTAGTAGTGAAGTCAGCAATCTAAGGCTTGAACTGTGCATAGATGGAATAAACCCCCATGGCATACTAAGCAGTCAGCATAACATATAGCCAATTCTCTTTGTGGTTTACAATCTGCCTCATTTGTTAACTATGAAGCGCAAGTATATTATGTTATCAATGCTAATATCAGGGCCCAAACAACTGGGAAATGATATTAATATTTACCACTCGTTGATGATTTAAAACTATTGTGGGATGAAGGTGTATGGGTGTATGAAACATATACTAAAAGCATATTTACCTTATATGTCATGGTATTTTGCACTATAAATGATTTTCCAACTTACGGTAACTTATCTAGATACACTGTGAAAGGTGCAAAAGCATGTCCGATTTGTGAAAACAACACTTTAGACCAATGTTTAAATCATTGCAAGAAAAATATTTACATGAGTCACTAGACATTTTTGCCTCTTAACCACCCTTATCGCAAAAAAAAAAAAAAGCCTTTCAACGGACACATCAAGATGCGAGTAGCTCAAATGCCATTAACTAGAAAGCAGATATATGATCGGATTAGAGACATTGAAAATGTATTTGGCAAACCTTATCGGCCTGGTCAAAATGGCACTTAGAAGAAAAGATCTGTGTTTTAGGATCTTCCATATTGGGAACATTTCCTAGTTCGGTACTGTATTGATGTTTTGCATGTGAAGAAAAATATTTGTGATGTTGTAATATGGACATTTTTAAACATAATGGGTAAAATAAAAGATGGTATAAAAATTAGAAAGGACATGTTAGAAATAGTCATACAGATGGAGTTAGCACCATAAGATACAAGTAAGCATACGTACCTTCCCCCAGCCTGTTATACACTTTCTAGAAAAGAGAAAACAAGCTTTTGTTACTATCTTTATGGTGTTAAGGTTCCACATGGATATTCATCAAATATCAAAAATCTTGCGTCGATGAAAGAATTGAAGTTGGTTGGCATGAAATCTCATGATTGTCATGTTTTGATGCAACAATTCTTGCCGATTGCAATTTGAGGCATACTACCAAAACATGTGGGGAATGTTATTACAAGACTTTGTTTTTCCTTCAATGCAATTTGTTCTAAGGTGGTTGATCCTAAAACTTTGGATGAGTTGTAGGCAAATGTTATTATTACTCTATGTCAATTTGAAATGTACTTTCCACTTTCATTTTTTGATATAATGGTTTATTCATTTTGTAAGAGAGATTAAATTGTATGGTCCGATGTATTTGAGGTATATGTATCCTTTTGAGAGATTCATGGGTATCTTAAAATGGTACTTGAAGCACTGGTATAAACCTAAATGTAGTAATATTAAAGGTTACTCAGTTGAGGAGGGTATCGAATTTTGAACTGATTATTTATTAAGGGTTAAACCTATTGGAATTCCTAATTCTCGTCACAATGAAAGGCTCAGAGGTAAGGGAACAATTGGATTTAAAACGGTTTTATCTGATGTTCAAATACATGATAAAGCTCACCTCATTGTGTTGCACCATCTTACCAAGATTCATCCATACTTAGAAGAGCATATGAGCATTTTAAGACATCTGAATCCTTTAAAAGGTGAGATATGGTTGACAAATGAACACAACCATTTTTTTATTGGACAGTACAAAAACATAGTGATGCGCCAATTGTCATAAGTGTTGAATGAAGTAACTAATACCATAAAATAGTTAGCCTATGGCCCTAGGTTGTACATACGGTCTAATGAAAGATATGACATCAATGGATATATATTATACACTAAATGTCGAGATGATAAAAACACAATACAAAATAGCATAGTTACTTTAATAACTTTATCAAGATAATTTACTAGTGCTAAAGATAATTGTCCAATTGATGCTATTATGTCATATTATGGTATAGTTGAAGACATTTGGAGCTAGACTATAATAAATTCAGTGTTCCTCTCTTCCGATGTAAATGGATTGAAAATCGACGTGATGTTTGAGTGGATGAGCTAGGGTTCACATTAGTTGATCTTAGTAGGTTGGGTTATGAAGATGATCCATTTATTCTCGCTTCACAAATACACAAGTATTTTATATTGTTGACCTGAGTGATAGTAAATGGTCTATTATTGTTCAAGGTAAGAGGCATATTATTGGTCTTGATGACATAGTCGGTGAGGAAGAGTATGATCAGTTTGATGAGATTCTCTCGTTTTTTATTGGTTGACCCATGCTAGTTGGTGAAGAGATTTTAGATATAATTTACATGTATGTTGATCATACTGAAAGCTTATGGATCGAAAACCAATAATGATTGATACAAACATGTATGTGGTGTGTTTTTTTTATTTGTATTATGATTAATATGGTTTATAAAGATATTACCTACTATTTATTGTTGTTTCTTAAATATTATTCTTCTTATTTCTCATTCAAATTATATGATTTTAATATGGATTATACTAAAATGTTTCTTTACTATATTTATATTGCAATAAATAATGTCTGAAGAAACAGAAGTCTCTAAAGAGCATAATAAGAAGAAGACCAGGAGAGCTGCAAAATGTAAGAAATTGCAGAAGACTAGAGATGAGCATAGGACTGTAGAGTTTGATGATAAGGAAAACCTAATCGGTGAGAATGCCTCAATATTCAGATCCTACGTCGGGATGGTAACACGTACATATGCAAAGATAACAATAAAAAACTAGACTCATGTGGATAAGAGTCTTAAGGATATGATGTGGGAAGATATAAATGTTAGTTTCCTTTTAAATTATTAACATGATATAAATGATTATATTTTTATTAAAAATAATGGGTTTTATTTTTTTATTTTTTTATTCAATATAGAGGATACTATAAAGAAGAAAAATCATGTACTGAAAAATGCAGGGAGGCAATTGAGGGACTTTAAACACTGCTGGTATAAAAAGTACATAGTCAATAATCCTGAGAAGAAGACACCAATGGAGGTATATAAGTATGTCACTATTGAGGATTGGGAAGAGTTTCAGTTGTCACATCAAGGAGACAAATATGAGGTACAATTTTTTTTTATTTGAGCTTCAAAGCTATAATTTATTTGATTTTCTTATTTATATTTTTATTCAAATATAATATTACTAACTTTTTTCTTTATTTATATTTTTGTTAACAACAAATTAGATGCAAAAGTAAGTCAAAGGTAGCCAAGAGCAAGCATCTACATTACTTGGGTCGCTCTGGCTACTTTGATAAAAGGCCATAGTAGATGGTTGAGGTCCTATCGCTTCTTTCTCTTTATCATCCTTGATGGTCTTTTATGTCAGCTTAATATATGATAGGAGTCTTGATAAGATTAGATTTAGAACAAAAAAACCGAGCAAGGAAATTATACAATTCTAGTCGAAAAGACTGGAAAGGTGGCACAGAAAGTGGTATGTATAACTTACTAAGCAAAACTAAATTGCCAACACTTTAATTTATTTGAGATTGGTTTTTTATTTTTATAATTGGTGAATATGAGGCATTAAGAGAGGATGTAGCATAGAGTATTTGGGTACCAGATAGGCAAGATGACATATATTGCTAGACTTAGAGCTAAATACATGTTTGAAGTTTCTCCTCCGTTTACATTATTTCAGCATCCACCAAATACTATGCATGACATAATGATCAGTCTGGAAGATATCGCTCAACTTCTCTCCATGGGTTTGCTTGATATCTCGGTCATTCGCATATTTATGATGTAAGATAATACTATATATTTTTATCATTAGTAAGATTGAATTGCTATATTCAAATGTACTATTAACTTAGGTTGCTTTTGTGATTCATACATACAGGTACCTTCATAAATTATGCCTTCAATCATCTGCATTCATCGGTTTTCTTTATCCGTATATACTAAGTTTGATAAATACCAATGTGATTAAGAAGGAGCAGACTTATCTGGTAGATGCCATGTTGGCACAAAAGGAGAAAAAATTAATTCTAGTCCCTTACAAAGAAAAGTAAGATAATATTTGCAATCATCTATTTTTGCTTGACTTTTTATTCTTACATTCTTATGAATTTAAATATATTTATAATCTATAGTGCACACTGGATATTGATCGTCTTATGTTGTGAACGATCTGAGATCTTTTTTTATGGATCCTCCTACATTAACCTGTAAGTTATATTACTAACTAATAGCTTTACATTTTTTTATTCAATTTTCAACATGTTTAGTGCATGCTTTTTATAAAATTATGTTTCAGAGTATATAGATTGTATCGTGTACAAGGTGGAAAATGTTTAACCAACATGATAAGTTGGAATCTAGTTATGGTAGGTATTTCATTATTTTTATTGCTAATTAGGTTGAATTACTTTTTTTACAATTTAACTAAATAGTACTTTATTTATTTTTCTTGAGTGCCCAAAACAAAAAAGACATACTGAATGTGGATACTACATAATGAGGTACATATATGAAATATTGTATAAGATATGTTATTTCTAATATTAACTTTGCAATTTAATTTAGTTAAAGTATAATAGCTAACTATTGTAATTCTATGTTTTTCTATTTGTGTTTAATTTATTTGTAGGCTTTTAAAGGCGAACCATATAGTCAAGAGAATATAGATGAAATTCGATAAATTTAGTCAGATTTCTTTCTAAGTGATTGTATATAAATTTTTAATATCTTGGATTGTGTAAGAATATTAATTGAATATTTATGAATTATGTATATTTGAATATTGTACGTTGAGCATAGATATATAACATTGTTTTATAGAAAGTGTTAAGTATTTATGAATTGTTTTTTGAAATTTGGATCATATTGAGATCTTATGCATTTTGTGGCTTGTAAATTTAATATTTTGAATATTGGAAAAGCCTATTGTGGCTTGTGCATTGTAATTATAGGATGCATGTAAATATTTGAGGTTTTAATTGTAAATATTACAGATTTCCGCATATATAATTTCAAAAATTAAAAAAAAAAAACTTGCTGCTGTTTTCTTCAATGGCCAGTTGCATTTGTTATTAAACCTTTTGCTACGGGTTTCTGGAAGCCTATCGCAATTGGTATACCAAATGTGACTGATTTTTAGAAGTATGTCGCATTTGGTTTGACTTGTTGACAGCATCAAAAAGTTAAGTTAGTATTTGTGACTCCTTCAATTGTGACACCCCTATAATTGGCGCAAAAGGTCCAAAATAATAGCCACAAAAGACTATTTTTTGTACTTGTGATTGTACTATTACTTCCACCCTATTTCATAGGTGTTATATAAACTTAAATTATATACACTTTAATCAATAAAATTGAAATTATAAATTAATTTATTAGTTAATAAGATTAATAACACATTTATAATAGCAATAAGTTTAAACAATGAAAACTTTTTAATATGTTAAAAATATTTTATATGTTAAAATTTTTATAATGTGTTGTAAATAATTGAATTTATGAACTGCATGTAACTTTACTGATATGCTAACCATAAAAAATTAATTATATTTGTTATTAAATAAATAAAAAATATTTATAAGATATTGCTTATTTAATTTTTTACTCTAATATTTCTACCTGTTGGGTTTCATACATGTATCATATACAAAAACACAACAGAAATTAAAATTTTTATCAAAACCAAAACCTTGGAAATGCCCTACGTTATCATAACTGATTAACCTATGTAAGGTTGAAGATGATTACCTTTTTTGTTTGTATCTTGATTCTTTGATTACTTTTTGCTGGATTATCTCAAACCATAACAATCCAAAATAAGATCGCATCTAACAAAAAACGCGAGGAAAAAGAACAAAACTGCTTAGGAGATGACTTGATCAACCAACTAAGTGCTAGCTATATTGATTGATCTTTTAGAGAATTAGGAGAATTAATTCAAAGGAGGCAACCATGAAAATAGTATCTAATAGGACTATTTATATGTCCTCTAAACCAATTTATAGTAGGGTTGGCAGAATCTAAGTTTATGGTGAATTTCATTGACGGTACTCTAACTATGTAAATTGTAATAATTCAGTATTTCAAAAATTATTTTAGTTATTAAATAAAAGTTGAGATAATTTTATATTACAAATAATATTTGAGATACTGAGTTGTTACGATCTACATAGTTGAAGTATAGTCGGTGAAATTTACCCCCTAAGTTTAAACTTCCTAATTAGAATATGTTTCTTAAACCGACTAGATTCGCGCTTATGAACCTGGTCGGTATCGAGCAGTTCTTGCTTGTAAGACCATCTATTGGACAAGTAAATGTGTAATGCTAGTACATTAGAGTTCACAGTCTCTTTCGCAACTGTGAACCTTGTTGTGAATAGATTAATCTCTCTTGCGATAACCTTTTCGCGATAGCGACAAAACTATTGCTTGCAAAATTCCTTTCTTGATTGCGATTTTGTTGTGACCCATATTTTTTCTTAGTTTTGAATATGATCCAAAAGCCCATTTCATTTTTTCTTCACAAGTCAATGCATGTGATCCATTATGTTCCTAATTATGTTGGCCACTCATATTAACAATTGATCTCGAACGGATTATGAACAGTATATAATAATATATCATGACACCAATTGACCGGAAAATCAATGCTCTGACAGTAAACCTTCATAGATAAATATACGTGCAATTTGTCTTTTTATCTCACTATACATCAATCGGTTTAGAGTGTTAACTGTTACTAGACAGACTATGTCACACCTAGTTCGAATGATATTAGTTATTGTCCTTAAGACTCATTACTTTATCAGATATATCTTTAAAGACTAGATTTAAGACATGGCCACTCTGTTCAGATATTCCCGAGTAATGATCTCCATAAGAGGCCATATGTATACTCTCATTTTATTATTAATTACTTAACTACCTTCAAATACCTCAAGCTATACCCAATTACTATCTTATGACTAACCTCTATGAGACAACAAGAAATGAAATCAATATCCAAGATAACCTTGAGCACCTCAAGTCTAAAGATATTTGCACTATTACTATGATGAGGCTATAACTGACATTGAATGAATGATCCATGTGATTATCTCATAGTAGGTCATCTAATGTATTTGACTACTCTAGCAAGCATCCACATGTCAACTTTAAACATCTCATGTCTACAGTTTATGAGATTTACTGCTTGACTTAATAAAAAGTATAATATGTGCTACTTTATCCGGATTAAAAATGTCTTATTTTGTTAATTCTATAACTAGGAATAATTTAGGTATACAATTATACATGATAAGAATCTTACAATCATGATCTTATCATGATTTTTTTCATGCTGTGTTTCATATCATAGATTTCATTAACTGATTTAAGATCTAATCAATTCATATATAAATAAACATTAATATAATGAAAATGCCTTTTATCCATAAAATGAGTATGTACATTAAATGTTAAAGGTGATTGCTTTTAGATCACCTCTCTAACACTGTCACTAATTGTATTTTAGCAGTTATAATTTTCATAATTATGTATTAAATCTAAATCATTATTAATATATGATTTAGTAAACCATATATAATTATTTTTTTAGCATTTATTAAGAATAATATATTACAAAATACTCTAATTTATAATAAATATATTATAATTACATAATAGATCAATCTAATTTATTGTTTGGTTTAATTATATTATATGATTTTTATTAAGATAATTGTAATATATTAAATTTAAATGATCTCAAGCCAACCGCTTATTCTAATTTTTTGAATATGTGTTTACTTGCTATTCATATTCATATGTTCTTTTCATTATCTTAAATTTGATATTAATAGTTATATGTGAGTTAATGATAAATTATTTTTTTATTTATTCTCTTAATTGTCTTGTATTCAATATTAATAATTATTTGATTTAGTTATATGCGGTCATAAAAATATTGTTTTTCAAACGTGAATTCTTTCAAATGATAAATCAGTTTTTTGATTGGTAGCTAAAATTCAATTAGAAACCAAAATAATTATTGACATTATAATAAATAAAATAAATTAATTAGGAAATTATATAAAAAATCATAATACTCAGATATTTTTTGGATTTAATCTTATTCTAAGGAAAAAATTACTAATTAAAAACATTGAATTTTATAGAATAAATTCTCCATAATTACTCTAAAAATACTTCTTCATAAATACATTAATATTGAATCAAATCTCTAAATATTAATTACTATAAATCTATTATAAAATATGAAGTCAATTTCATATTAAACACTAAAACCTTTTTTTAGCCACATTAGTTATTGTTCTTCTATCAATTTAATTAATTCAACCACAAAAACATAATCAAAATTATTAATAATTAATCTCTAAATATTAATTTTTTTCACATAAATAGTTGTAGGGAATTAATCAAACAATATAAATACATAATCAAAGTTATTAATAATTTTTAATATTAGTTTAGTAATACATTTTTTATTATTTAAAAAATATCTTTTGTATAAAATTTAAGAATATTTGAAAAATCAATTAAAAATTTAAAAATACCAAATATTTAAGAATATATCCTAAGTGAATAAGCTTAAGGTGAAATAATGGAAATAAATAAATATTTAGGCTCTGTTTGTTTCGCAGAAAATATTTTTCCCTTTTTTCTATATTTGGTGCATGTAAGAAAATTGGTTAACGGAAAATATTTTTCAGGAAAATGGCTTATTCTTTTAAAAATAAGAAGTCATTTTCTGTATTTTAACATACTTATATAAATAAAACTTTTTATTATAAAACTAACCAAATATATACTAATTAATATATTAACTACTGAAAATCACTTTCGGTGACCTTCAGCCACCACTAGCAACCGGTTACTGACGTCGTTTATCGAAATTTTTTGTTAAAAAAATTATTATTTTATATAATTTTCTTTTATACATAGTTATAAATTAAAAATATCAAATTTTGAAAAGTTTTAAATATTTTAATAGTTTTTTATATACAAAAGAAAATAATGTTTTTCAAAATACAACAAATACTAAAAAATAATTTTCTTAAAATTTTATGTGTACAACTAAACAAATAGAAAATAAATTATTTCTCTCAAAAAAATATTTTCTAGAAACAAATTATTTTTTGTAAACAAACAAAGCCTTAAAATAATTGAAAAGAAAATCTAAACCCTAAATTATTTTTCTCAGCAAATATTTTTTAAAAACATACTATTTTTCCAAACAAACGAAACCTTAAAATTTGGAAAAAACTGTTTATATATCTACAGCTATTTTCTTTTTTGGATAAATTTTACTAACAATATTTTAATTATATAAATTGTAATAATTCAGTTTTTTAAAAATAATTTTAATTATAAAATAAAAATTAAAATAATTTTATAAATAATTTTTAAAATATTGAATTATTATTTTTTAAAAAGTTAGATATAATTTTATATTATAATTGTTATAATTTCCATGTATACTGACCCTCTACTCTCAACAGTTAAACACCCTATTTTTGTCTCATTCCTCTGCCGTCGCCCTCTTCTCTCCACACACTCTTCTCGTCTCATTATTCTGCCTCGCCCTCTTCCCTCCATACCCTCTTCTTCTCGTTTGTCGACGCTTCTGTCGCCGCTTCCATTTCGGGTGATAATCAAAACCACAACAGCCAGGTTTCTTTCTTTTTATCAGCGCAATTTCGGGGTGAGGCTCGATTGCTGATTTTATCGTAATGAGGCCAGTGGAGCGCTTACTGGGTTAACACGTGTTCGAAGATTCAACGGGTATTGTTTTGAGAAAAAGCCTTTTGGTGGCTAGATTGCTGATTTTCTTCATATTGTAAGAGTTTACATCTTTTTAGAACCCTCCATCTTTCTCATTGTCTAAACGTAGTGATATTATGGTGATATTGAGTTATTAAGTTGGTATTATTTAGTTATCGATTGCTGATTTTCTTCATAGATTTTAGCTATTATTGTGGTGTGTTGAGTTATTGAGTTGGTATTTTGTATTTTCAGAGACAGAGATACACTCATATTTTTCTTTATCATAAGTGTCTCCATGTAATGCATTTTGTTGCACATGTTCCCAGCTTTTTGAGGGTCTGGGAATAGTTGTCCTTATGAACGGCAAAGTAATCTGCTGCGTCATTGTACAGAATGGTCTGCTGTAATATAAAAAATTATATGAATTTACACGGAATTTTTATGAACTAGTTCCTTAAATAAAACCAACAAGGACTTAAGTATTGAGGCGCTAATGTTATTCAATAAATTGTCATTTGAGAATAATTTAATTTTTCTTAGTCGTATTCAAAATATTGACTTGTTTTTTCATTTGTTAAGCTGTCATTAAAATTTTTTCGTGCGTGCAGCCTCAGGATAATGAAACCTCCTATTCACTGAACAAAAGGAAAGAGTCAGAACCATCTACTGATGAAAATGTTGGCATTTCACCTGCTGACCCTACAGAAATTTCAATTGGATCAACAATAAATCTAAATTTAACAGGTACTGCTACTCTTCCATCAGCAAATAAAAGATGTAGGTTTGAGGTTTGGGAGCATTTTATATGATGCTAATGGAAATGAAACAGGGAGGGTTGCATGTAAGCGGTGTGATAAAGATTATCAAGGAAAGGGTGAATCAGACACTTCAGGATTATGCAAAGTTGGAAACATTTAAGTGAAAGTTGCAAGAAATATCCAGGGGCTAATTGCACAAATGGTACCAAAACTTGTCATTTTATTACAATTTGGTACCAAACCTTTTAATTGTTACAAATTGGTACCAAACCTTTTGTAAATGTTGCAATTTGGTACCAATCTTCAATTTTTGGCATCGGAAAGATGACATGGTATGCTATATCACTCTATTATCTACATTATATTTATTTCCTCATAAAAATACACTCAACGGCGACGTTTCCAAAGATTAAAGAAAAATAAATTACAAAAAGGAAAATAATCTATCCAATCGTCGCCGTTTTGAGTGTGTTTTTATAAGAAAATAAATCTAACGTGGATAATAGAGTGGCGTAACATGCCAGGTCATCTTTTCAGTGCCGGAAATTGAAGGTTGGTGCCAAATTGCAACATTTATGAAATGTTTGGTACCAATTTGCAACAATTAAAAGGTTTGGTACCAAATTGTAACAAAGTGACAAGCTTTGGTACCATTTGTGCAATTAACCCAAATATCGAGATAAAAAAAAAAAATTAGTGGCTGCACATTGGATAGGAAATTTTGTGGTATTGTAATGACAAAAGCATGTGAATTGTGTTGATAGTGGAAATATTATATAGTTTAGCATAGGGTTTTACAATTCATGTTACCCTTTCTTAATGATTAAAATATCAATATACTGAGTTAGAACTTAGAAAAGCCAAACAAATATTATGAAATTCATGTTATACCTCAGGCAGTCTGAGATGATACTCACCAATGATTGCATATATCTTTACTAATCCTTTCTTTTTTTATAAGAAACAAAAAGATTTCCTTCTCTGTCTCTTGCCAATGTTAGGGTATTGAAATAATAAAAAAAGTTAGAGAAGAGAATATGGTATAGTTAGGTTCATGGATCTTAAGAATAGTTTAAGGTCAAAAAAGTTGTAAATGTTTACCATTTTTTTTTTATCGGAATAGGAATTCTTGATTTGGGCAATTTTATATAATGCAATTTTTTGAAGAAGGATAAACATGTTTCTTCTTATCACTATTTGTTATAAGATTTAGCCTTCTTACCTATATTTGTTTTTGTGATTTTGCAAGATATTCTATATCAAACATCTAGATTTCGAATTTTCCATTTGGAGGTTGTAACTTAAGAGCATCTTTAGACTTTGGCTTTTTTAGATTCAGAAATAATTCTAGATGGACCATATCTTTCTCCGTGGTGATAAAATATGTATTTTTGTTGCAATAAACATTTCCACATACTTTATTTTGTGGGACATTATCTTTGTGCTTCTGTTTTGTGAGTCTGTGAACGAAATTCTAGGTTCATGTGTCGAAGTTGATCTCCTACTAATTAATTTGTATTTGCTTTGAAGTTTTGCTTGATTGTGGTCAGTTTTTGTGTTTTTATCAGCTATATTATCCAAGTACCAAACTATTTGTATTGTTTAGCATTAAAAGACTTGAAGAACTTGATAGCGTGAATAATAGTAATGTATTCATTGATAATTTATGGTTAAGAAGTATAGGTATATACAGTTACACAAGTCTTGATGATGACTATCCAATGAGAAGATAAGTTGCCAAAACCAACTAATGCCTATCGTAACAATACAATAGATAAGATGGGGATTATCCTTTTCACCCTCCCGCAAGTTGTGCGGATCTAGGGAGCATGCACAGCTTGGATGTCAGCAATTAGAATCGTGCATGAGGCAATGGCTTTGTAAGAACATAAGCTATTTGATCGTGAGAGGATATGCAGTGAACTTATAAATCCTTGTTAACAACCTTATCTCTGATTGTGGAAGTCAATTTCCAAATGTTTGGATCTTGAATGGAAAATTGGAGTGGTGGTGAGGTAGGTAGCACTTAAATTGTCACACCATAGCTTAAGAGCTAAGGTAGTAGGAATTCCAATTACTTTCATGAGGGATTGCACCCATTGTAGCTCATTAACAGTTGCAGCAAGAGACCTGTACTCCGCCTCAGTAGAAGAGCGTGCTACAGTGCGTTGCCTTGGATAAGCCTAAGTTATCAGATTATTGCCAACGTAAATGCAATATCCAGTTGTTGATTTTTGGTCATCGATACTGCCACCCCAATCTGCATCACTGTAAGTCGAAATGTTAAAGTGAGTAGAAGGTCAAAGAAGTAAACCATAGTGCTTGGTGAGTTGAAGGTATCGTAGAATGCATTTGATAGCTGTCTAGTGATCATTTGTTGGGCCATGCATAAACTGGGACACTTTATTTACATTTTACAACAAAGCAAACATCCGGTCTCGTAAAGCACAAGTATTGAAGGCCACCTACAATCAGTGGCTGACCCAAGAGTTTAAATTTGCGGGGACTAAGTCGAGTCGAATCGATATAGTGTTAGACTTGAGCTCCATTCGATTAAAAAATTGAAAGCTCAAACTTGATTTTAATTGTTTGAATTTCAACTCGAAAAATATTCAAACTACTCGAATTCGATTTGACAAAGCTCGAGTCAACCAAAAATTTTAATAAATAATAGTTCAACTTGATTCTACTCAAAATCAATTTGAATTAACTGACTCAATTAAGATTAAATATATTTAAATTTAATAAATATTAGAAATCTACTACTCAATTAAATTCTCGAGTATTGTGATACTCGAATTCAATTCGATAAAATAGTCGAACTACTCAAGCTTTAACTCGACTTGATTAACTTCGAATTGAATTCGAATATTTTATGAGTCACGTTTGAATAACTTGCGATTAGCTTGACTTGTTTACACCTCTAAGAGGATCCAACTTAAATTATATATACTAGTAGGGAATTATAATGTTCATGTTTGGTTATTCAACTACTATTGATCTTTATTCTATTTCTCTAACAAGTTAATTTGATTATTGTATTTTTTATTTTTTTTTCCTTTGGTTGATTTGTTATTCACTGTATGATTGTTTAAAATGACTTGGAGGGAAGAATATTTATTTCTTTTAAGAGATAAAGCTTCCTAAAGAAATTAAAAAATTAAAAAATAAAAATTTGAGAGTATAAAAAAACTAAAAATCAAGTAAATTTTCCAAAATAAAACTATAATTTTATAAAAAGTAGGACCCAATTTAAGAAAATAAAAATAAAAATCTATTTTATAATATATATATTTTTTTGAAGTAGGGGGCCATAGCTACTACATGCCCCTCTTTAGGTCTGCCGGTGCCTGCATTGCTGCGGTAAAGAGTTGGATCATGAAAAGCATCACCTGTTGCAATTAATTTTGCTTTGGTACAAGCTGGTGTTGTCATCCCGTTGGCGCCATCCATTTTTTACTTGACTAATAAATCATGAATATATATTTTTTTTGAGAGAGTAGCAAACATCCAGAGCACCATTTGGCTTCTACTCCGAGAAAATATGTAAGTGGGCCAAGGTCTTTGACAGCAAATTGATCTTGAAGTGACCACATTAGTGAGGAATTGATCATTATTTCCTGTCAAGAGGATGTCATCGACGTAGATAAGACAAAAAGCTTTCAATGTTCATTGCTTGTAATAGTAAAAAGAACTATCTGTTTTAAATCCATGGAATCCAAGGGAAGTTAAGGCACTGGATAGACATTTGAGCCACTGGTGAGGTGCTTGTTTGAGACCATATATTGACTTCTTTAACTTATAGACATGGTCCGGGTACATGGGGTCTACAAATCCTTGTGGTTGAGACATAAAGATATCATCACTCTGCCCATGTAAAAAAGCGTCAGATTCGTCCAATTGTTTTACTTTCCATCCCCTTAGATACTGTAAGGGAAAGAATTAAGCGGACTGCAGCAGGCTTAACCACAGGACTGAAAGTGTCTGTGTAGTAGACTTCAGACGCTGATGGAATTCCTTAGCAATGAGTTGGACTTTGTACTAATCGAGAGACCTATCTGGTTTTCTTTTAATTCGTTACACCCATTTGTAGCTGATGATGTTGGGTGCTCTTGAGCGAGGCATTAGTTGCTAGGTGTTATTTTTAATCATGGCATTGAATTCATCCTCCATAACATGCTTGCATACTAGGTTTTTGATTGCTTTACTGTAGCAAGTTGGTTCTATCTCATTAGTGGAATGAGGTATTAGAGCTCGTGGCTTAAGAGACCCAGTTTGGGATTGAGTGATCATAGGATGTTGATGTGGGGTATTTTGATTTTGATATTTCGTGAGATCCACCGTTAGTTGAATGTCTGAGGTGCGGGTGGTGTTTTGGTGGGTATGGAAGTGGAATGTTATGGTTCAGATGGTGCTGAAGTGGTGCGGACAGGTTAGTCTCAGCTACTGGTTGGTGGGGTTATTTGTTGGTCAACTGTGGAGGCTTGTAAAGGTAGAGACGGAAGAAATATAGTGGCTGGTGCTGAATGCTTGACACTGGACTGCTGCACATCAGTTGAAGCAAATGGAAAATCCTGGTCATAGAAAACGTGACATGAGACAATAATTTTAAGAGTTGTTAAATCAAGACAATAATAACCTTTATGGAGTTTACTGTAACCCAAAAATACACTTTTATGAGATCGTGGTTGAAGTTTATTGGCACTTAAAGGGCGTAACCATGGGTACCAAAGACAACTGAATGTATGGAGATAATAGTAATCAGGTTGGGTGCCAAAAAGTTTGAAGAATGGTGTAAGGCTGGCAAGATTTGGAGTTGGTAACCTGTTGATAGTGTAGACAGCAGCAGCAAAGGCATATGTCCAATATGAGGTAGGGACTTGGGAGTGATGAAGAAGTGCCAATCCGGTTTCCATGATGTGCCGATGTTTTCTCTCGGCACAGCTATTTTGCTCTGGTGTTTTCGAGCAGGAGCTGTGCTGTGTTATGCCGTGATCAAGTAAATAAGTAGTTAAGGCTTGAAACTCTCCCCCTAAGTTAGCTTGGAAGGTTTTAATGGATGTGCCAAAATATTTTTCAACTGCATGTTTGAATTTTATGAAGATATTGAGCACTTCAGACTTAGTTTTTATGAAATAAATCTAGGTATATTTGCTGAAGTGATCGTAAAAAAATAACATAGTAACGATAGCCTTCAATTGAATTAATAGCAGAAGGGCCCCATAAATCTGAACAAATTAACTCCAAAGGTGCTTTAGCTTGAAAAAAGATAATTGAAAAGATAACCTATGACTCTTGCTAATATTACAAGCATGACAAACTTCAGAATTATTTTTTGAAGAAAAGGGAATTTTATTTTGGCATAACACTTGATGAACTATGCAAATATTGGCATGTGCAAGGCTAGAGTGCCATTGAGCGAGAGAGCAGGTTATGGCATATGGTGAAGGTACTGTTCGAGTGGCAAGCAGCATGGAATAAGCACCATTATCACTCGGCCCTGTGTGGGGGATGTTCCTTGTGTTCAACAGACACGTTATTAGAGCGGATGAAGGAGTAAACAAAAAGTAAATTGCAAGAGTTAGGCACATGCAAAATATAACAATGATTAGCAGAGTGTAATATAGAAGAACCACAATGAGAGATAGGAACTGTTTTACCATTGCCAATTGTAACTGCATCAGGGCCATGATATTCAGAGTGGAGGGACAGATTTTCCAAGTTGGGTGTCAAATGATGTGTAGCGCTAGTGTGTAGTATCTAGGGCTGAGGTTGATTTGTTGAAGCATAATTGGAGGTTGGTTTAATGGTAGAAGGCAAAGGTGGCTTGAAGTTATTGGATCTCTGTCTTGGTGAGGAGCAGTTCTTGGCTAAATGGCCATATCTGTAGCAGTTGTGCCATTGAAAATGAGTGAATTCAGAAGCATAATTGTGAGGATAGGTGTCAGAGGTGAACTGAGGTGGTGGATTTGGTGATCTCGTGAAGAATGTCCTCTACCCCCACGTTGTTTTTTGCCTCCATGCCCTTGTAAGGAATTGTTTGGTCTAGAGCCATAGTGGCATTAACATGTAAAGCTGTTGGAGTAACAGAATCTTTTCGACTTTCAGCTTTTAAATTGGCTTCTTCAGATATTAATAAGCCGTATAAGTCACCAAAGGAAACAGCTTCAAGTCGATTTTCCAGTGAACGAACAAATGGGTGATAATCAGTGCCCAAAACCATTAACAATTATCTGCACAGGATCATCTTCTGGAATGGCACTATTCAAGGCTGCTAATTGATCATACATTCCTTTGGCTTGTTGAGTGTAGTGGCCAATGGATTCATTGTGTTCTTTCATAAGATGAGAAAATTGAGATTTAATGTGCCGAATCTGTACTTTAGAACCAGAGGCATATGTGTTTGCTAATTTCTCCCATGCTGCGTGGGCTGTCTTTGCTCCTAGAACCTGTGGAACAAATTCTTCGGTGATGGATCCAATGATCCAGCTGAGGATCAACTGGTCCTGTTGAAACCACGACTGATATGCTGGGTTCGGTTGATTGCTTTCTGTTTGTGTTGGTGGAGGATCAAGGCTGCCATCTATTTGTTTAGCTAAGTCATAATTGTGTATGTGTAAAAGTGGAAGTAGCTAAGCTTGCCACAATAGGAAATTACTAGAATTGAGTTTTATGGACAAATGATGGGCTACATTGGGTAAGGACATGATTGATGGTGTGCAAATAGATGAAACTATTTGCGAAGAAGAGTCGGCCATTGATGTGAGGCTGATGGTTGTTAAACCTTTGGCAGCTTTGATACCATGATAGCGTGAGTAATAGTAATGTATTCACTGATAATTTATGATTAACATGTACAAGTATGTATAGTTACACAAGTCTTGATGATGACTATCCAATGACAAGATAAGTTACCAAAACCAACTAATGTCTATCATAACAATACAACTGATAAGATGGGGATTTTCCTTATCAGAATTGTACCGAACTATCCCGAATTTTTGAGACAATACAATGTGGAGATTTATTTTTTACAATACAGTACAAGACTTATGTTTTAATGTTCCGGACTTTCTAATACAGTTCTTGAGATTTTCCGATCCCTAGATTAGACTGAACCCTGTACACTCCTACTACTTACGACGTCTATAAATAGTAGCCTTTAAGTCGTCTTTTGCATTATCACACCGGTATTACCTTACACAGTGTTCATTTTAAGACTGGTATTTATGCTAAAAGAGATTTCTAGATAGCCAATAATAAGAGCAATATTTCTTACCTTCCATTATGCATATTGGAATTCTGTGTTCATCTTAATACTACTGGTGATATGATAGATTATATGTCCTCATCTTGAGCTTGATGGAATACATTCTCGTATTTTAATATAACTTATCTTACAGTTTCATCTATTTATGATAATGAACTGGTTTTACTGATCATAACATGTGCATCAACCATGTTTTGCATTTTTACTTATTTATTTGTTTTTATATTATTTTCCTGAAATCTGTTTTGACTTTGAGTTGTTAGAATCTTTGGATTTGGATGTTGTTGGAATGTTAGTCCACAAATATAAAAATCCTTTTTTTTTTTTTTTGCCTTACCTACATATGATGTTTTCACATGCGATTTTCTTAATACTGTTTGAAAATGTTTCTGTTATTTTGATATATAAATCTTTGCCGAACACTTTTTGTTTTTTTTAAAAAAACCTTTGCTACTGTTACTTGTATTTTTTAACTGTTGTTTCTGATATGATTCTCTTATAATTGTTTTAAAACTGTTTTTTCTATTATGATCTGTTATTTTTTACATGTGATTTCCTTGATGTTGTTTGAAATATGATTCTGTTAATCTGTTGTCCAAATGATGTTTATTTTTTTATTTTTTGGTATTGATTTAATTATTTAAATACGATGTTTCAGGTTTACTAATATTTGATCATAAAAATTTACTATCTGATCGCAACATTACTATCAATCTCTCTTTCTTCTTTCTTTCAAAACTTCATCCATATTTATATGTTATTTAAAACTTTTTTTTAAATATGTTGTAGACTTTTTAATGACTAATATTGATCGATATATTTTTTTTGGAATTTTTGTAGTTATCCTTCCCGACTTTTTAAATATGCTGTAGACTTTTTAATGACTATAATATTGATCTATATATTTTTTTTGGAATTTTTGTAGCTATCCTTCCTGACGTAGCACGAGGGTTATGTACTAGTAGCAAAGACAAGAAGAAACTGAATATCTTTCTCTGCGTTTCAATGCTTATAAACTTCAAAAGAATTGCATATTTCGATCTTAAATTTCGTATTAGAATACTCCCAACTTTGAATCTCTTCTGTTTTTCAACACTACCTTTTAACACTAGCCAGCAAATTCTCAAAGTTCCTACTCAAGACCCAATAAAACCCTTAACCACACAACAGCTCAAAGCCCTTGTGCTCAAACAATACTCCTATGGTAAGTTCTTCAACCTCATCCAAAATGTCGTTGCTTTGCCCCCTGTTCTTCTCTCTGCCGCCGAAAATCTCACAACGGGCTCCAATCAGTCTCTTTACTACTCTGTCTCCAAGCACTTTTCAATTGAGGAAATGGGTCACGAGATATCTGATAATTTGTTTGATGTTGATTCTTATTCTCTCAAAATGGAACATAAGGGTGAGTCATTGGTTTTGCCCAATTTGAAACTGAAAGTCTTTATTGAAGCGATTAGAATTGTGTTGCAAATTGTGTACGATGATCGCTTTGTTACTTTTTCATATGGTGGCCGAGTTAATATGGGGCGGCACACTGCTGTCAGGTATCTCAAGAACTCGGTGCGAAACCCGAGCTGGTGGTTTCGGGTTTCTTTTAATCGTGCCAAGTTTGATAATAGAAATATAGATAAGTTATGTTCTTTTGTCGAAGAGAAAATTAAAGATAGAATTTTGATAGATGTAATAAAGAAGTTATTTGAATGTGGAGTTTTGAGAATTGAACTGGGTGGGTTTTATTTGGGTAGAGGATTCCCTCAAGAATGTGGACTGTGTGCAATTTTAATGAATATTTATTTTAATGGTTTTGATAGAGAAATTCAAGAAATGCGTATAAAAATTAGCGAGCAGAATCCCAAATTTGAACCAAATGAGAGCTCTAGTTCCTTTGTTAAGCCTGTGAACATCTATGCAGTTAGGTACTTGGATGAGATATTAATAGTTACTTCAGGTTCAAAACTGTTGACGATGGATTTGAAAAGTAAAGTTTTGAAACTTTTGAAAGAGAAGTTGGAATTGAAGGTGGATAGAATTAAAACCGCTATCCATAGTGCAGTTACAGAGAAGATTGAATTTTTGGGTATGGAATTGCAGGCTGTCCCTCCATCAGTTTTACATCCTCCTCCGTCAGAGAAAGCAATTAGAGCAAGAAAGAAATATTGTAGACAGAAGGCAGTTAGGGCTTTGGAATTGAGAAATGCTCGGGAGAGAAATAGGAAGAAATTGGGTTTGAAAATTTTAACTCATGTCTTTAAGAAGTTGAAGCAGACTAATGGGTTCAAATTTGATTTCCAAATTGAGAATGAAGTGCGAGAAATCTTTTCATCTTGGGCAGATGAAGTTGTTCAAGAATTTTTGGGTTCCTTGGAAGATCGTTGGAATTGGCATCGAATGCTAACTGCTGGAGATTTCCTCTCATTGAGGCATATTAGAGATCAATTACCACAAGATCTTGTTGATGCTTATGATAAGTTCCAGGAGCAGGTAGACAAGCATTTATCACCAGTGAAGGCTATCAAGGCATTGGAGGAGAAAGAAATGAGAGTTGAAGAAGAGGAGGAAAGAAAATATGCCGAGAGAACAGTTGAAGACCTGACGAAGCTATGCATGAAAGTGTCTGCACCTATAGAAATTGTGAGGAAGGCTGTGAAGATGGCTGGGTTTACAAACAACATGGGCCGACCCAGACCACTCAGCCTTCTGATTGTTTTGGAAGATGTAGATATTATCAAGTGGTATGCAGGGGTTGGGAGAAGATGGCTTGATTTCTTTTGCTGCTGCCACAACTTTAAGATGGTGAAAACTATTGTAAGTTATCACCTGAGATTCTCTTGTATTTTGACATTAGCTGAAAAGCATGAAGCAACAAAAAATGAGTGCATTAGGCATTACACTAAAGATCTGAAAGTAACTGATATAGATGGAAATGAAGAGGTTCACTTTCCCACAGAGAGGGAGGTAAGAATGATGGGAGATGAAAATCTTTCAGATCCAAAACCTGTAGATGGGGCTTTATCATTGGCATTGATAAGACTGGCTTTGGATGAGCCATCGCATTCCTGTGTTGCTCATTTTTGTGATAGAATGGATGCTGTCTTGTATCGTATACGATTACTGAAGAATTTTTTAAATGAGAACCCAGAGAAAGGGGAGAAGTGGATTCCACGGATATCTATGGTTCATGAATGCATGGACCGAACTTGCCTCCCGTTATGTTATGATCATATAAGCGATTTATACATTGGCAAAATTACACTTCAGGATATAGACTGCGCTTCATTTGTTAATGTTGATTGAGTACAGCTTGTATTTCAACAGATTTGGATGTGATAGGAGTTAGTTATCAGAGCCTTTATTAACTTGAAGCTCAGATTTCCTTTACATATATTGAAGGTAATTTCCATTTAGGTAGGGTTAATTCGTTATGCACTATTGGATGTAATTACTTAACATGGCTATTCCAGTAAAAAGACAATTATGGATTTGTCTATAACCTCTCTCTTTATTATTTGTTTTAATTGAGTTAGACTGTCTTCCAGGTTATTTTAACAACTGAGGTCGTCAATGACACCCTCAAGGAGACAGTGGCGGTGAAGCTTGGAAAAATGGAGGAAAAGGGAGATTAGAGGACTGAAGGGGCATTTGTCAATTGTCAAAACAGTTCAATCAAACCAACTTCAGTGGCTGTCCTGTATTTTTCTGTTTTTAGTTCCCCGTAGTTTTGGTTGTAGTAAATGCAATTGCTGCTGTCTATTTCTTGATGCAAGGGGCAACTTGTGTGCATGATTAAAGGAAGTGTGTTCTTCAGCAAACCCTTAGCATGGTTATCTTCTCAAGATATCAGGTATGCTCTGTTTAACGTATGAGCTTCTTTTCTTCCGGTTTGTGTTATGTCTAATTTGTGTTAACGTTTCATGCTTGAGAAAAAAAAGTCAAATGATCATAGGGGTGTTTAAGATTGCTATTGAATGTCCCAAAAGTAAATTTGAATTTTTTTTTTATTTAATTGACTGATTTTTTTTTTTTAATTTTTTATAAATTGTTTTTTTCAAACATACTTCTGAAAAAATTGTATATTTACTTGCTTCACAAAAGTAGTTTTCAAAACTCAAAAAAGTTAAAAATATAAATTTTTTCCGAAAAATGCTTTTTCCAAATGCAATGCCAAACGAGACCTGTATCCATGTAATCTCATGAATTTCCATATATATGTTCACATATTTATCAGGGAGAGGGAAACTAAAGCCTGAGACTTCCCTTGGTTTATGACGTTTGGAATTAGCTGTTAGTGATGTTTAAGACTTCTCCATGCTTTTTTTGAAGTAATTATGAATTAGTTGGAAAGGTGTTGATTCCCAAAATTGTGTTACTCCCTTAACTGCTCTAGTTAGTGTCAATATATGTCAGTAACCTATAACTAACTTGTTAAAAATGACACATTAACATTAGTTTTGTCTAACGTATATAAGCTATCTGTGTACTGTTCTGAAATGATTTGACAAGTTGATGTAGCAATACAAGCTAATTCATACCTAGTGCAACATTCTAATAATCTAATCTATTACATATATATAAAATCCACCCACTTATACTGTTCATAGAGCAGTGTACTGACCAAAATACCCCATTTACAGACTATGCCGTTTTATATTCACCCACTTCATGTCTTTTTTGGTCTTTACACAAAATATTATGCATAACTGTATCATGCTTTTCTTTCATCTACCCTCTCTCTGCCGCCTTTCTCTCTCCCTGCCGCTCCTCATTCCTTTCCCTCTCCCTCGATTGTTGCTGTTTTGCCCTTGATCTGCTTATTCTCTTGCTAGCTCTCACTCATTTTACTCTATATTCTCTTCCTTCCTCTCTGTTTTAAGAGTTATATGTTGTTTTTTAAGTTTTTATGCTGATTTCTGATTTTTTTGTGTGCAGGTTCCTGACCAGCCCCCATCCCCACCGGTAGATTTCCAGCCACCTCTGCTTGCTGCTTCTTCTTATCCGGATTGCTGTTGCTGCAATTTCCTTTCTTTTCCTTCCTCTTTTTCTTTTTCACTGTTCTTTTGTTATCAGATTTGTTTTCTGAGTTTGATTTCAATTTTTTTTAAAATTTTTTTCCAGGTTGGTTTTTTACGTATCAGTGTTCTTTTGGTATCAAATCTGTTTTTTGAGTTTGATTTCTGGGTTTTTTTTTCAGGTTGATTTTTTAACATATCACCACTTAGTTTTTTTATTTTCTGTTCCTACTATTGCTTTTGAGAATTTCCAGAGGAGAAGAAAATTACAAATAACATATCTGTACCTGCTCCTCCTACTTCTATTTTTTGTTTATTTGTTTGTTTTTTTCTTGTTAATTTGGCTATGATACTTAAGTTCGATAATTTTTATCTAAATTTGCTACTTCTATTGTGTTTTTAGGAGATCTTCTCATTCCCCTTCTCTCATCGTCTCTTCACGACTGCCTCTTAATCCCATTTCTATTGTGTTTCTAGGAGTTCTCATTCCCCTTGTCTCATCTTTTTGTCGCTGCTGCCTCTTAATTCCATCACCCTCGCCGGACGCAGCTTGGGACTGACTCCTACTGATGACACCAGCAGCAACAAAGGTAAGTTTGTTCTTAATTTCACCTAATGGTTTTTTCTTTTTGCAAGATCGATTAGTTTATTCTTAATTTTATTAAAGTATTTTTCAATTTTTGTAAAAATGGATTAATTATTGTGTAGTCTATGTATAGACTTCATAATTTTGCAGAGATAGACAGAGAAATGATCAGACTATGATTTTCCCTCAAAAATTTGTTCTTGAAATCTTTTCCCTTTGTTTCAATCAGAGTTTGAAAAATTTCGTGTGCTGTTGCAGGTGTTGTTCTTAGGTCAGGTTGAAGAAGATGAGATTGTTGGCAGTAAAATTTTGCAATACTGCAATATAAACAAAAAGGAGAAAAAATCATTAGGTGAAATGGAGCAGGAGTTTCTTTAAGTATTGCGGGTATGTGGAAACAATAAAAAACATGATCCTTTGTGTTATTTACATATCGATTAGACATGAAATTTGTTTCTGTTTTCCTCCAGCAGGCACTTTATTATGATGGAAAAGCTATATTTTCAAATGGTGAATTTGATAATCTCAAGGAAACTGATGTGGGAATGAAGCAGCATTGTTATCCTAAGTATGAACTGATTGATGGAGTCTAAACAACTAATCTTTATGTTTTAAATGCCATTTTTTTTGTCAATTGCTGAATTATAAAACCAAAATTTTATAATTTAATTGGAAGTTTTATTCTACATACAAGGTCTGATGAGCAGAAGTTCTTAGAAGCCTCAATGGCTTATGTAGTTGGCAAACCAATTATGGATGATGAAGAGTTCGATAATTTGAAGCTCAGATTCAACGTTTGTGCTAGGATATTTCATGTCTAACTGCATACGTGTAAAAATGCAACTTAAATAAAGTAACATAGTTGAAGATGAAAGTTCTGATTATAAGCTATTGTTGTACTCCTCTCTTAACAGAGAGATGAAAATAATACTTAAGAACTTAAATTGTTCTGCAGCAAGAAGGTAGTGAAATTGTAATTGAGGGTCCATGATGCAGTCTTCGGGCTTGGTAAGGTGTGTATTTTTCTAGATTTCCTCCTATTGTGGCTCTGACCATATTTTTCTATTCTAAATTGGTGGCTGCATTTGCTTTTCTTATCTATTCAGGTTCTGAGTGATTTATCTATTGACTATTTGAAAACGTTCCTGCTGAATGTCGCTGCAACTGTTGTTGCTCTAGGCCTGTAAGTAATATTCCTAATTCACACACAAGGTTATTGTTATCTACCATTGTTTGACATCTATTATTCTAGATCAATACCTTTTGGGGGTGAACACTCATTACTGTTCTTGATCTAATTTTGCCTTCATGAATTAGTATGACATATAAATGCAATTTCTGCAAAATATAAAACTAGATGATGAAGTTCTTTTATTCTCATAGCTCTTCTATTTATTTGATGGTGGTATTGCTCAAATTCGCTGAGGGAATTGCCCATGAAATCCAATAATATGACAAGAGGAACAATAGTGCAGAAGTGCTACAATAGTTTGTTTAGTCTTCGAGTAAGTAAGGAAACAGTTTTCCCTTAATTTTTTTTTTTTGAAAGGTTTGAAATTATGCAAGTTCCATAATAGAAGATTATTAGACTTTATGGTTCTATTTGGTTGTTTTTGGAATTATAAATCAATTTTTTTGCTTAATAAAATAGTTTAGGTGTTTGCATAGATGTCAATTAATTTCACAGTTATATTATTGTTTCTGTGGTCATTGTGAAGTTTTTTTTTTTTCAATCCCAGAAACAGTTTTGATATTTTAAGTCGCTACACTAGACCAATATTGAACTTATTGATTAGTTAAGACTTCTTCATGGGTAATGGTTAAGACTTGACAATGTATTTTTGAGAAAACTCGCTTATGTTGTGCTCTATATAAGTGCACATGGATGGAGAAAATTAGTGCTAATTTTAGCCATGAAGTTTTCAAATTTCAGGGCAAATGATTACTCTTTTTTTTTATATGAAAACCTTAAATTCTGACTCTAAAAGTTATGGCTGTTTGATTGGTTTGTCATCTTATAGCAAGAGCTAGAAAGAACCAAGGCAACTTCAGATATATCAAATAGCAGGTTAAAATTAAAAGAACTTGCTAATGCTGCAATGGCTGCCCAAGCAGCAGTAGAGAAGTCATGCATCTTGCTGAAAGCAGGGCCACAGGACTCCTAATCGATTCAAGGGATGCACACCAAAATTCATGATGCTGCATAGTTTCGTGCCTGACTAAACCGGTAGGGCTTTGCCCCATCCTTACCACATCTCTATTTACCTGAAATTTAAGGATTATGTTTAATAGAAAAATTAATTTGCAAAGATGAATAAATTATTGGATCAATTTTTTGTGAATTCAAGACTAATAAACCTATGTACTGTTTTTTCAGTTCTGTTTAGTTTGTTCTTCATATTGTAATCTTTTATTTAAGCTTTGCCGTTTTTTTCTCTTTTTACCTGTTGCTCTGTTATGAGTATAAATGTCCATTCCTTTTAGTTGACGTTAATCCTAATTCCCTAAGTTAAATTAATCCTAAACTTTTAGTTGACAGTTTCATATGCTTTTCTGACGTTCCATATTAGCATTTCACAGCCTGTATCTGTATACAAGTTATATTAACTCAATCATGTTCATTCAAATCATTTATTTGTGCTGGTGGTGTGAGGAGAACAAAGCGGTGAAATTGGTCCAATAAATTTTCTTAAATCATAATATGATTTGAGGACTAAAAACTCCAATTTCTACAAAGAAAAAGTACTGATGAAATAAAAAAATAATATCACTGATGTTTATTTTTATTATCTAAATCCTGATTGTTAAAATCGGTTAGGACTGGTCGATTCAATTGGTTAAACTGTGAATCAGCCTCTAAACTAGACTGGTTAATATTTATAAACTGGCCATGAATTCAACTAGTGATAGAATCTGCCAACCTGTTGATTGAACCAGGAACTATCCTAACCGATAAGGGTTTAACCGGTTTAATTGCTTGGAAAATTGTGCAAAATGCTCAAAAATTGTCGACAAAATACCTGAACAATGTTTGTTTGAACATAAGTAACTTCCCGTCAAATTCCATAGTGGTGTTTCGTTGATGTGGCAAGAAATATCCTACGTGGCACGCTCTAGTTAAAAAGAAGATTTGAGTCAGTATTATTTTACCAGCTCATAAAAAAGGTGCGTTTGCACTAAGCTAAAATTGTTAAATCATCTAAAAGTTGAGTATATTTTGGTCATTATTATTAAAAATTACTTCGATTCTCTATATGCTATTTTCTCGGAAAATTTGTAATAACAAGATGGAAAAGTTTTCATATTTGAAGAATAACTTCCTTATAAAAGGCAGTTTTTTATAATTAAAAAATAAATATAAAACCAGTGAAATTACATCATTTGTCCACATCATAAGCAATAGAAAACATTAAAAAATGACATCGTTCTTCGAGTAACCCTAAACGTCTCTTCTATATAAACTATCACAACCCCAAGATTCATTCAACGCATTTCATCACACTTTTTCAATTCATCTGCTTGTTTCCATAAAGAACTGATATGTTCCAAATGTGCTACTGTCATTAATTCAAGGGGATGCTTTCTACTTCAATATATGCTCCAAATATATAATTTCTTATGTATGAATGTCGCACCATACTGCCATTTTCTGCCTTTATATCTTGCAACAAGGTCTGCCCGAGAAGATTTTCAACCTGTGATGAATGATATGAATGAAGAAGATTCATCATTCATCACATATTGAAAATCTTCTATGGCAGACCATATGCTTATGCATGAACATGCTATCATGGAGGATATTAATTTTGCTGTATTGGATTTTGGATATAAGTTATTATTTAACCTTTTTAGTCTTTGTATTAGATTTTTAATTTTCAAAGTTCATCTTTGTAGTGGTCTCTAAGAGTATATACTTGAAACTTTTTAGTCTCTGAGGTTCGACATGCACTAGATCTATTCTATTTTATTGGTTTTGATACTTGAAAGTTTCATATATAAAGATTGTTTGACATGCACCAGATCTATTATAAGCTAGAAGAAAATTTGAATATGCAATATCTCGTATATACCGTAGTGAGAGCGTTCCCTACCGTCGAATGCCTTAAAAGGAAATAATTCAATACAAATATATAAAATTAACTGCCCTTTAATACAAATATTAGAGTTTCAAAATTTACATTAGAACATGAATTTTACAAAATTGATACGAGAATAATTAATCAAAGCATGTGTGCCTCATAAAATATCTACCGCCTTATGACTGTCGTGTTGATATGGAGAATGATGCAATCTGTGAGGCCAGAGAGAGCCCTCATCTAACATGTTATTGCAATTTGTAGGCAAGCTCTTAACTAGTTCTACTATTTGTTCTTCTACTTTTTGTATGCATTTGAACACTGTACCATTGTGTATCCCTTACAAATCAAAAAGGTGATACAAACAGTATGTGGTCGGCCTTACGACCGTTGTCTTCCTACCTATACTTTCTATACGCATTTGAATACTGCACCATTGTCTATCCCTGACCAATCAATCAGGCAAGAGAAACAGTTTGTGGTTAGCCTCACGACTGTCATGTTCCCACCTCTACTTTTTGTACACATTTGAATAATGCACCACTGTGTATGCCTTATTAAATCTTCAAGAAGTGGAGTAGAGAATGGCTTGCATGTGAGGTTTATAGCTCAAAAAGGCAAGACTCAAACAAGTTGAATTAAGAAAGACTACCGTAAACTTGAGCTTTCAATTAGATTCCTTGAAAGCACCTAATCAAAATCTTACAATCAAGGAGCGTATGAGCAATAAAGAATTGCAAGAAGCTAAAAAGGAGTTAATGAGAGTAGGTTTCAGATTTTGAAACTTACTCTTATTAATTCCTTTTGAGCATCTTGCAATTCTTCATTGCTCATGTGCTCCTTAAGGGTAAGATTTTGATTAAGTGCTTTATGTTAAGTCACCTAAGAAGAAATCATAAAGCTTTCATAATTGGGTTAAGACACCTAAGAAGATATAATTAAGCTTTCATAATTAATAATAAAAGGGAGTGCAAGATAGATCTAGAGAGATCGAAAATGTATACTTATGCTCCATAAGTATATGTCTACGATGGATGGTCTAAAAAATATTTCCAAATGCATTTGAATAATGCACCATTGCTTCATAGCCATGTCATGAAGAATGAACATATTATACATAGTTAAATGGTTCAATACACAAATGCATGTGTCAGACAAATTTTTAAGCATGCATTTGAATACTAACCATCTTTTAGATGTCTAACACGTTCATTCTTCAAAAGGCATAATTAAAACCTTTATAATTCTTCACAATAAAACATATAATGAAATAATTTGTAAAGTAGCTAGCTCGGCTATATAACTACCTGAATAGAGCTAAAGCTAAGTGGCCTTTATATAGAGTGAATATGCTGATATAATTTCCCTAAATTATCTTGTAATTTGAATATGCTGATATAATTTACCTAAATTATCTAGTAATTTCCATCAAATTATCTAGTAATTTGTGCAAAATTTATAATACTTTATTGGAAAAGGAATAGATTCCAAGAGCATCAACTGATAGTGTAAATAATTATGATGCTTCTCCGCAAAAGTTAAATGTCTTATGCGGAAAAAAAAAATCACGATTTAGTCCCGTGAGTCTTGACACCAGTACTGGATAAGAGAGAATATTTAGAGTAGGTTGTGACCTACCATAGCGTCACGACCAGTAGATACTAAAATTTTGGAAAAGAATGCATCTGTACTGTCTTTGAGCCTGCCGTTGGTTTGAGTTACCTAACTGCATGATGTTTATCATTACAACTTCAACCAACAGTTTCACAGCCTTGGTTGAGTTATCCAACAGTCTAATAGCCAAGTGGCTGGAACTAATTTCCTAGATTGGCTTAGGAATCTGAGAATAGTTCTCAAATCCAAAAAAAATAGTATATGTCTTGGATGAGCCATTTCCCAATTCCCCTGCTGTAGATGCTCCTGAAGAGGTTCAGAAGGCTTACAAGAAGCATCTCGATGATAGTGAGATGACAACCTATATTATGCTTACTACTATGTCATTGGAGTTGCAAAAGCAACATGAGGCTATGTATGCTAACACCATGGTCTATCATCTTAGGGAGCTTTTTGACAACCAAGCACGATCTAAAAGATTCGAGATCTCTAAGCTGATCTTTCACTCCAAGATGATGAGGGGACAACAATATGCTCTAAAGATGAATAGCTATATTGAGAGGTTGGTCGCCTTGGAATTTGTGATGGACTATGAATTAAGTATAGACTTAATTCTCAGTGGTTTGACCGATAGTTATGCGCATTTTGTTCTTAACTATAGGATGAACTATATTTCCACCACTATTCCCTAGCTGATCAACATGCTTAAGACAGTTGAGCCATTTGCAAGAAGGATAGTAAGGCTGTGATGCTAATGGACTCTTCTAGGTCTAAGAAGAACAACAAGAAGAAGAAGTCCATGAAGCCTAAGGGAGGTGTGGTTACGAAGAAGACCAAAGACACTACCTAAATAGGGACTTGCTTTCACTGTGGTAAGGATGGCCATTGGAAGAGGAACTGCAAGGCCTACTTGGAGTCCTTAAAGAAGAAGGCATTTGATGCTCCATCTACTTCAGGTATTTATGTCATTAAGGTTAATACTGTTTCCAATAATAATATATGGGTATTAGATACCGGTTGTGGCTCACACATATGTACTAATATACAGGGCCTAAGGAACAGTAGACAACTCAATAAAGGAGAGATGGACCTGCGCATTAGAAATGGAGCAAAGGTTACTGCATTAGCTATAGGAACCTATGTATTGACCCTCCCTAGTAGGCTTGTTTTAAATTTGGATAATTGTTTTTATGTACCTGCTTTGACTAAAAACATTATTTATGTTTCTAGTTTGAATAAAGATGGTTTCTATTTGGCTTTTAGCAACAATTGTTGTTTTATTATGTTGAATGATATTCTTTATGCTAGTGGTACATTATGCTTTGGAATATATATATTAGATATGTCAAATCCAATTTTAAATATCAATGACAATAAGAGGCAAAAATAAGATATCTTGAAATCATCTTATTTATGGCATTGTCACCTTGGCCATATAAGTGAGAAGCGTATGACTAGGCTATACAAAGATGGTAGCTAAGAGTCATTTGATTATGAATCATATGACACATGTGAATATTGCTTATTAGGTAAGATGACGAAATCACTTTTAATGGAAAGGGTGAATATGCTACTGGTTTATTGGACCTAATATAATCAGATGCATGTGGCCCAATGTATGTGCATGCCAGAGGTGGTTATCCCTACTTCATTACCTTTATCGATGAGTATTCACGATTTGGGTGTATGTATCTTATGAGATACAAGTCTGATGCATTTGAAAAGTTCAAAGAATTTAGACAGGAAGTAGAGAAATAACTTGGCAATAGTATTAAGTCACTTAGATCCGATCGAGGTAGTGAATACTTAAGTCAAGAGTTTCAGGTTTATCTGAGGGATAATGGAATTTTATCCCAATGCACTCAACCTTTCACGCCACAATACAATGGTGTAGCTGAAAGGAGAAATCGAACCCTGTTGGACATGGTGAGGTCAATGATGAGCTTAGTAGAACTCCCTAAGTCCTTTTGGGGTTATTGACTAATGATTGCCATTTATATATTAAATGGAGTCCCTTCCAAGACAGTTGATAATACTCCATATGAGATATGGAAAGGTAAGAAGCCTATACTTTCTTATATGAAAGGGGTCATCCAGCTTTTGTGAAGCGGACAATGTTAGACAAGCTGGATGCTAAGTCTAACCGATGTCTATTTATAGGATATCTTAAAGAAACGAATGGATATCAATTCTACAATCTTTTGGAACAAAATGTGTTTATTTCAAAGCATGCTACCTTCTTAAAGAAAGAGTTTCTTCTAAAAGGAGATAGTGGGAGCAAGATTGAACTTGAAGAAGTTCAAGATGCTATAGTAGATGCAGATCAACTGCCTGAGCCCGACCCTGTTACTCATGGAGATAAAGTAACAACTATTCCTTTTGATACACAAGATCTTCGTAGATCTAGTAGGATACGTTTCGCTCTTGAGAGATATGGATTTCTAATAAGTGATCAGAATGATATCTTGCTCATAGAGGATGATGAGCCTACTACCTATGAAGAACTTCTAAATAGTTTAAAATCTGACAAATGGCTAATAGCCATGAAGTCAGAAATGGATTCCATATATGAAAACTAGGTACAGACCTTAATTGACTCATCCGAAGGGATAAAACCTATAGGGTGCAAGTGGGTCTTCTAGAAGAAGACCGACATGGAGGGTAATGTGGTTACCCATAAAGCTAGACTCGTAGCTAAGGGTTATCATCAAAGACAAGAGATTAACTATAATGAGACTTTTAGTCTGGTAGCTATGCTTAAATCCATTAGGATACTCCTAGATATTTTTGCTTATTATGATTATGAGATTTGGCAAATGGATGTGAAAATGACTTTCTTGAATGGAAGCCTTACCGAGGATGTATAAATGACACAACCAGAGGACTTCACATCTAAGAATGGTGAAAAGGTATGCAAGCTTAAAAGATCCATTTATGGATTGAAGCAAGCTAGCAAGTTTCAAGGAGTTGGAATATTCGATTTGATGAGACAATCAAAGAGTTTGGTTTCTCACAAAATTTGGATGAAACATTTTGTATAAGAAGGTTAAAGGGAGTGTAGTCATTTTCCTTATATTGTATGTAGATGACATACTAATTATGGGAAACGATGTCTCAGTCCTTCAATCCGTTAAAGTTTGGCTTTCTAAGAATTTCTCCATGAAAGACCTTGGAGATGTAACCTACATCTTGGGGATAAAGATATATAGAGATAGATCTAAGAGGTTGCTTGATCTTTCTCAGTCTACATACATAGATAAGATGATAAGAAAATTTAGCATGGAGCAATCTAAGAAAGGATTTATTCCCATTACTCATGGGATTACCCTTTCAAAGTCCATGTGTCAAAGGCACAAGACGAGAGGACATGTATAAATTTGATCTCATATGCTTCGGCTATATGATCAATCATGTATGCTATGATATGTACTAGACCCAATGTATCATATGCTTTACGTATCATGAGTAGACACCAGTCGGACCCTGGTGAGGGTCATTGGGTGGCTATTAAGAATATCCTTAAGTACTTGAGAATGACTAAGGATGTATTCTTGGTTTATGGAAATAGAGACCTTGAGGTAAGCGGGTATACAGATGCCAGCTTCCAAACTGACAGGGATGACTCCAAGTCTCAGTCAGGTTACATATTCATATTGAATGGTGGAGCAGTTAGTTGGAAAAGTTCCAAACATGAGACGACTGTTGATTCCACAACTGAAGCAGAGTACATTGCAGCTTCTGAGGGAGCCAAAGAAGTAGTTTGGATAAGGAAGTTCATCACTGAGCTAGGAGTGGTTCCCAGCATTATTGATCCGATACGGCCGTATTGTGACAACAATGGAGCCATTGCATAAGCAAAAAAACCATGGTCTCATCAAAGGTCTAAACACGTGTTCAGATGCTACTATGTGATTAGAGAGATCATAGGTAGAGGTGATGTAAAAGTAGATAGAGTGTCCACTGATCAGAATATTGTTGATCCACTCACAAAGCCACTTCCCCAAAAGAAGTACGATTATTATGTACTTGCCTACGGTATTCAATATAAAGGCGATTGGCTTTAGTGCAAGTGGGAGTATGTTAGAGAGGTACTCTAAAGGCAATCACCTTTAAGCACTTATTGTACAAACTCATTTTGAATGAATAAAAAGGCATTTTTCATTTAATTGATGTTCATTTATATTATTAATGGATTGGATCTTAAATCAATTAGTGAAGTCCATAATATAAACATAGCATGAAAGAAATCATGATGAGATCACGATAATAAGATTCTTATCATGTGTAATTATGTTAGTATCTAAATTATCTATAGACATATTAGTATCTAAATTATCTATAGACATATGATTAATGAGATGAGACATTATTAATTCGGATAGACTAGCACATGTTATAATCCTTGATTGGATTAAGCAGTAGATCTCATAAGCTGTGAATATGAGATGTTCAGAGTTAACATGTGGATACTCGCTAAGAGTAGTCAAGTACATTGGATGAGCTGTTATGAGATAATCATATGGATTATCTATTCAAACGTCAATGATAGTCTCATCATAGCAATGATGCAAGTATCCTTAGACTTGAGGTAATTAAGGATATCTTGGATACTGATTATGTGCTTTGACTCCATTCTTTGTTGCCTCATAAAGGTCACTCATAGGGTGGCGATTGGGTATACCTTGAGGTATTTGAAGGTAATTGGGTAGCCGATAAAGGATTCACCACTCCTGATAAAAGGAGAGTATACCCATTGCCTCTTATCGGGGTCATTACTTGGGAATCTCTAGCCAGTGTGGAAATGTCATAAAGATGGTCTTTAGTGACATATCTAATAGAGTAATAAGCCTAAAAAACAAGATCTAACATTATTTGGGCTAGGTGTGACGTAGTCAGTCCAGTTAGAGTTGACACATGGTCCATGCTTTGAATCGAGTGGGATATAGGATGTTGAAAGGATGAATTGCATGGATATTGTCTATAGAAAGGTTTGTAGTCAAGCCACTGACTTTCCAGTCAATTGGGGGTCATGATGAAAACGTATTGGAGGTGTGAAGAATGATTAAATGGTCTTAAATAGGATCCAAATTTGAGAGAAAAATATTTGGGGTCGGATTGTGATGGGATCACAAAAATAATCCTAAAAAATCGCTTGGGAGGGGTTACATGCCCGCTGGCCAGGCCAGTTGGGCTTGCCCAGCATGCAGCTACATGCTGCTGGTAGTATAAGCTGTGTGGATTTGGCCAACTTCCCCCCTAATCCTCTTATTTTCATGCCACTTTGATTTTTGAATCAAATTTGGGTTAGAGTAGGACTCTAAGACCCTAGGGTAAAAATGGGAGACATATAAATATTATTTTTTAGCAGAAAAGAATATGGAGGCAAAAATAATTAAAGTGTTTTAATTTTATTTGCTCTTAAAAGATCAATTTCTTTTATAGTACATAGAAATTGCTCAAGTCATCTCCCTAAGGGTTTTATTCTTCGATCTTCGCATGGATACAGTTAGAGATACATCCATTTGGATTGTTATAGTTTGCGATAAACCGACAAGGTGAAAAATTGAAGAACTAGTCAAAAATTAAAAGGTATTAATTTCTAACTATGTATTTCGTCAATTAGTTTTAACGGCACAAGTAGATTCCTATGAACCGAGTTTTGAAAATTTTAATTTCCTTTGCATTTTATGAATGCGATTCATGTTCAAATCTTAACATGGCTACCGCTGCCTAGGCATCAGTGGAGCTGCACGGACATGCTGGCTTGCCAGTAGCAACCTTAGCATGCAGGGCTGGCTGCTATTGCCTGGGCATCAGCAAGGCTGAATGGGTGTGCTAGCCATAGGATGTAGCTCGTGCTCTCGGATGCGTAATGCTAATTTTTGAGTTGGAGGTAGTCATGTTCCCATGTAGGCCTATCGTCCTTCTAATACAAATGATCGATGCACTTGTCTCGGGTCCTTAGTCAGTTGCATTTGTGGTTGATTGGACAACATAATCTAATAAATTCATCCTTGCTAGAAGTCGAGATTTGTTGCACATATTAGCTCTAGAAGTACTACGATTATCCGAGTGGCAGATACCATCAAACAAACTATAACTATTTAATAAGCCATTTGCAGTTTCACAGTCTGAATTAATTCATACTTACACATCCATGACCACCGTCCTATTGTCTTAATTGACCAACACCTTTTGTGGGTTTTAGGTTAGTGCAAAATTAGGCACCGTAACTCGATTTCTAGTTCATCTTGCATCGCCATTTCTGATTACGAAAAATGGCCCATTTAGAGCTCTCGATTTTGTGGCACAGCTCAACTGTGTTGTTTCATGGGTTTTTATTTGCTTTAGTTTGTTGTTGTTGTTGCTATTATTGTTAGTTTCTCATTGATGTAAGATATTATACTATAGGTGTTTGTGATTAATGGGTAAAAAATATTAGTATTGTTGCATTTGTTGTTAAGAAATTCTCTTTTGTATTATTAAGAAATCTATGAATTGCAAAAGAATTGGTTATTTGCATTTGCTGTCCCATTTGGTTATTAATGGCAAAATTGTATTCATTGGAGAACTTATGGCTTTTGCCTTTTGTTAATGTTTGAATTGACAATTGAAAAAGGTCAATTTTCTGGACATATCTAATAGTAAGAGATTAATCTTAGTAAAGCCTTCAAACTATATTTAGTATTGCATTGTTAAAACATAAAAATAGTGGCAACCTATAATTGTCTTTCCCATTATCTAAGAATAGCAAATGACAGAACCTAGAAACTAAAAGACCTATAATTGCATAACACAAATAATAATCATTTTATGCCAAAGACCTACAAATGCTTTACAAATAATGCATCATATAACCACCCACCACAATATAACCAACCAACATCGAATAACTACCCAACATAACACAACTAACCAACATAAGATAGGCACCATGCATCACCCAACAAACATCACATAGACAGCCTGTATAACACAAATAGGCATCATTTTATGCAAATGCTTTACAAATATTGCATCACATAACCACCCAACACAACATAACCAACCAATATCACATAACTACCCAACATAACACAACTAACCAGCATAAGATAAGCAGCATGCATCACCCAATAAACATTACACAGACAGCCTGCATCAGACAACCAAGATTAGACAAATAGCTTGCATCACCAAAATCACACCAAATAATATAATACTGAACAACTAATATAACACAAGCAATATCACACCAACCAATATCACCCAATCTAATATCACCAACCAGTATCACATAAGGCAGCATCACTAAAATAACAACATATATATTGAAAGTCCTAAAAGTCATAAGTAATACAAAAGTAATGTGCAGCTAACAAGTTATACATAATTCAAATATGTATTTTTTTTTATCTTAAACCATAACAAAATACATATATAATGTCTCAAATTCAATCTTTTCCTTGCTGTCCCATTTCTCTTTGTCTTCCAAGAAATATGGAAACAACATATGAATTGGCTTTGATAAGTTGTTCCTTTGTCTAAGTGGTTTGAATCTGAGATCAATATTTATCTGGGCAGAACTCTTCACTGATTTTGGTGGGATAATAACTCTTGTAGATTTGTGTCCAGGCTATGAAAGAAGTAACATAATCAATAAGCAACCAAATAGTGATATAATCTGTATTAAAGTAAGTAGTTGACACATTTACTTGTATTTTCAACTATCATACTAGTATCCTTATCATGAAAGATCCCAAATCCATTATTCCTTATGCTCTTGCCTTTGCCTATCCCTTTAACAGTTTTTAAACCTTTTTTCAATGGTTTAGTGTTCATAACAATAATCGTCTTAAGACGTAACAACCACCATTTCAAGAATGCAAATTAAATGAATATAGTAAATAAATATGCATATATGTACTAACCTCAAATGAAGCCTTAAAAATCTCAGGCCCTCAAACTTACTCTTCCCTTTGAGACTTTCCACTACCCTCTCTATCAACTATTAAGACATTAAATGTCTTATTTAAACCATAAAACTAATATAAAGCATAAACACTCAACATAAAGCTTAAAACTTAACTATGGCTATCGAGGATTCCCTTTAAACTCTTAATCTACATCAAGCTTTAGTTTTTAACACACTACAAGCTTAAGAAATGTGTTTTAGCAACTAAAAGCTATAACTTGACATAAAATATAACTCATTTGAAATGAGTCTCTACCAAACTCATAAAAAAGAATACAAAGGATGAGGGATAAGCTTCCCTTACCTATTTTCTTGACCAAAACTTATGGGTCTTGGGTATTTGGGTTCTTCCTTCTTCTCTTTCCAATAAAATAGCCCATTGAAGCTCCAAGAACTATTTTCCTCTTGATTTCTAGAGAGTTTCGACTACAGTTGTGTGTTGGGATCAAGTTTTGGATGAGTTGCGGTTTGGAAGTGTTGGGAAATGGTGGAAGAATGGAGGAAGAAGAGAGAAATTATGGTTTAGGGCATTTGAAAGAAGACCATTGTATACCCTCGACAAATATCACATTTGGTCTCTCCTTGTTTTTGCCAAAAATCCACTTATATCCTTGATTTTTACCTTTCTTTTTAGCTTAGACAATTTTTATTCCTTTTTATAAAATCATCCACCACATAATTAAAATCTTTTATTAACTTTTAAATCCATAATTTAGACTCCGATAATTTTTAATTGCAATAATTAAATATGCTAATTATTCGAACCTAAATTATGGGCATTGCAAATTATATATTATAACCCTAGTATTATATTAATTAATATTAATTACTAATATATTAAGGCTCAGTCTATGGTACTCCAAGCATAATGAATGACTAAGATTTCAAAATATTCATCAAATAGTTGATATTGCAAATCAATGAATGACTCAGATAAAGTATGTGCAACCAATGTACAGTAGACGAACCCATTAATAGACATGGTTGCTAACTAAAGCAAGTAAAATACAAAACTTTTGCCATTTTACAATGCTGATCAATTTGGTCTCAAATCTGGCGGCAAAAGATCACAATGCGTTATCTAAGTAGTAGCTATTGCTAAAGTTTTATTTTTGGTCCTATGTGGTCACAATGTGGTTGCTATTTAGAGACCACACAATTGTGGTAGCCTACTTTGATAGCTAAATTGCATTTTTTTTTGTAGTGTTCTTCACCTTCTCCAACTCTACAGCATCTTCCGATTTCAATTATAAATTCCTTTTCTTTTTTATCCAGCGAAGAACATCCCTCCCGATTTCACCTTTTCTATTTTCTTTTTCTTCTTTTCTTCTTCTTCTTCTTAATACAAAAAAATAGTGAAATGACATAGTTATAGAGTCAAGCCAAATATAGAGTTTTACTGTAGCCAAAGTTATTTTTAGTGTTAAATTTGGCGTGGATTGGAGAAGATATTTATCTGCACAATTTTTATCTTTTTTGTTTTTTATACAAAAATAATGCTTAGTTGGAGATGACCTAACAAACTTAAAATGTCAACAAAAAAAACAAAAAGGAATGAAAATAATTTAAAAATTTGTTGAATAAATAAAAATTTAAAATAATAATATTATTATTATTATTTAATTAGCTTAATCTACATGTAAGAACATAAATTGAGTCCGAATATATATCATCAATGAATAAAATAGAATGAAAAAGGTGGATAAAAGAAAATATAAAGTCTTTAATGGCTGAGATCAAATCAAGAGTTATAATTTCATCTAATTTGACGTTGTATTTGTCAAAAAACATTTTTTTAGAAAAAAAAAATTTGTTTTTTTAAGTTTTAAAACTGTTTTTAAAGAAATAGATAAATAAATATTTGAATAAATATAAATAAAATATAGTTTTTAAAAAAAATAAATCAATTTAATAAGAACTCAACGACATCACATTTCACCTCTATATTAAAAAATGCCCTATACTAGGTTTCCTTATTGTAACATAAAATTGCCTTAATAGAACCCTTACCCAAATGTCCCATCTCAATTAGTTTTTCTTTAAGCTCCACCTCAAATGGAGCCTTTGCAATCATCTAGAATGCCTTTCTCCTTTCTTCATCATGAAATTTTTTGTTCTATTGACCCATATGTGTCTACCACACATCATATGCTCCGCATCAGGGAGAAGGTCTACAATTGCTAGTATAAGCCCCTGAAATAATTCAAAACAATTTTTGCATATTGGTTCAACAAACATAAATTAATTAAGTTAGCAAAATAATGGACTAATTTTACCTTTTACATGTCAGTCATGACACGCCTTGACCACTCTCTAACTCCAAATCTATTATTAATGCCTTGATGAACCATGTCCATGTACACTTTGTTTCATTCTGTACAACACAATATGCTATTAGAAACGTCTAATTATTAGCATCTTTGCCTACAGCCACTAACAGCTCACATTGGCAAATTCTCTTTAGAAAACAACCATCTAACCCAATGATTTTTCTGCATCCATCCAACTAGGGGTGTTCATGGTTCGGTTTGGTCAATTCAGACTAACAATCTATAACCAAACTAATAAAGTTGGTTTTTAAATTACTCAACTTTTAACCAAATCAATCATTATTAAAAAATATCCAAACCAATGCTATTTGGATTCAATTTGGTTTGGTCGGTTTGATAAATAAATGAATAGATAAAATAAAACAAAATAAAATACCATAAACATTCAAAACATTAGCTTAAAATATAATATGAAGTCAACAAATTACAATTGATAAAATGATTTTTCAAAATTATTCCTCTTTTTGTTAATTTGTTGATAAAGTAGAAAAACTTAGATGATTAGAACAAAGAAAAGAATTAATAAATACAAATAAAAAGACATCTAAAAAATAAATAGAATTAGTTAATACTCACTTTATTGATATAAAAAATAGATGATGCAAATGAAAACTTTTAATAAACTACTATTAAAAAGATGACAACGTGATGAAAATGTACTAAGGTTAAGTTAATTTGTTTCTCTATAAAGAATTAAAAAAGTATGTTTAGCAATTAAGAAGTTTAAATTTAGGAAATTGGGAAATTTTTAATATTAATATATCATGTATATATGTATATCTATTTTTTAAAAAATACATTATATTATTGGTTTGGTTCAGTTTTAATGGATTTATATTTTTTTAATCCAAAACCAAACTAAAAAATCGGTTTATAAAAATTTTAAAACCATAACAATTCCAGTAACCGTCTAAACCATTATTTTCGGTTTGGATTGAATTAGATCAATTTGGTTTGGTTGATTTGATTATTTTTTGTGTAGCTCTACATCCAACCATTGTCTTCTCAAAGCTTCAAAATAGGCATAAAACATTTTAAAGATGTAGTGTATACAAAACATGTAGTGTCAGGATTGTACTGCTTAATCATGTCATAGTAGTCATACAATCTATCATATTCCTCCCTATAATTTCCTATACGTTTACTCAGAACTAGCACTTTAGCTCTACTACAAACAGTCTTCCCTATTGACAAACCGAAATCCCTTTTAACCAAATCAGTAAGTTCCACAATTTCAATTGTGGCTAGGAAATAATTCTTGATTTGTAAGTGTTCGCAATGAATGTAGATGTGCACTGCCTATTTTTATTGGAGTTGGTGCATTTATGAACTGGCTTGTATGTTTTCACATTAAAATCACCTGACTTACTATCAATACTAGCATAAATCAACCAAGGGCAATTATTTTTCTTACATTTGGCTCTAATCCTATGCCAATCATTAGGTCTAAGCTTTAATTCTTTTTGATTTTATATTGCATACCTACTTATGGCATCTCTAAATTGTCTAGCATTACAAAAATCATTCCCAATTGAAAAATCACAACTGGATAGTCAGGGTCATACCTAACTATCTCACTGAACCTCCTTCTAGGCAGCTCTTTCATCATTTTTCACTTCATCTGAATCCTCACTCTCTTTATCATTTGAGTGAAAGTATGCCTCATCACCCCCCAACTAGTCCTTCATGGTTCCTTCCTGCTCCATTATCATCATTTACTCCCCTGTTAGTACCTACATCACCAATATTAACCCACACAGGCTGCTTTGACTTTTTTCGCCTTTCTCCTATAGTAAGCCTTAATAGATAACCTAGCTTCAATTAGCTCCTCATCTTGATCAAATTGTTCCCTATCAACAACTAAAACATCACAGTCATATTAATCTTCTTCGAAATCCCCTTCATTTGATCATCTACCTCATCATCTTTTCCAGAATAGTCTCCCTCATTTTTAGATTGATCATCTCTATTTCCTACTGCCTTATGTATCCCTAAAATGCCCTCACTAACATCTACCCTTTCCTACTCTTCTACATCTCCTAAAACAGAATGGGAAAGCTTCTCGCCAAGAGGACTATTAATACTTAGGTTTTCCACATATGAAACCTTAACACTTCTCCCAACCTTAATATTTAATTGCCCTCTATCTGCCTTACCTAACATTTGGCCCACATGTGTCTCATTTGGGATCCTAATGCTTGATTGTGATACATATACATGTAACTCATCAGACTCACTAAACCCTTTTATTAAACCAAAAAGCTCACCATCACTACTAATCTTAATAAATTTAACTGTTTCATCTTTAAAGCAAAATCTATTGACCAGTGCCCTTTTAAATCCATAACAAAATCGAATAACTGTAATGACAATCTATCAACATCAATTTCATTTTTCCCACTAATCCCATTAACATATTCACTAAAATCACCACTAATAGTGCCACCATAATGAAACACAACACTAACCAGATCAACCATTATCTAATATTCTGTCTAGCAATAAGGAAATAAATAATTTTTAATCAGTTTATAGTGTACAACACAACAAATTAGACCAAACAAGCAGTCAACAACAATCAGACTAAGCCATGAAAAAATAATAGAAAACCAAACTACTACTTATTCAGTACATCTTAAATTAAGCCTTAATATTTAGAATCTTCCCAAAAAAGTGACATTTCAAGGACGTACCTTTTTAGATAAGATTCCTTTATGCTTTTGACCTCAAAAGTCGCATCACACTACTCCTTCCAAATATTGCTACCTCCAGTTTTTCCATCCTCAGCTTCAATGTCGATCGTCTGCATCGATTTTATGCTTAGAGTTTCTCAGAAGCTTGAAATAACAACGATTTCATACAACTCAATATCGAATAGGGTTCTTGCTCTCAAATCTCCCATTATCGATTACGAATTCAGGGTTAAACAAAATCTCCCCTAGATTGATAGTGTTTCTCTTAAAAGAACGGACAATAAGATGGGATTAATAAATAGGTGTAGTTTTTAAAATTTAAATAATTTAAACAATTTCCACATCTATCTTTTTAACTTAGGTGGAACACATGTGCTGACATGTATTTCAATTATTGGTTACTTTGACTATGTCGTCACATGTATAATTCACGTATCTATAAAGTTTTAATTCATTAAGGTTATTGTGGCCATGTGTTATGACATGTAAAATAAAGAAGGGGCTAGAAGGACCAAAAATAGAGTCTAGGGGGCTATGAGGACCAAAAAATACACCAATTAGCTAAAAGGTGAAAATTGAATAGTTCAAGGGGCTAGGTATGCCTTTTGCCCAACAAGTTGTTTAGCATAATGAAATCACAACCCAATTTTGAAAGTCACCTATTAATTGTAAAAGATTTAGAATTGCACCCTTTTGAAGGGAGGGAGTAAGAAAATTTCTTTTTAATGTGCCATATTTCTCTTTTTACTTTTTGCTAGTGTCCTCGCAAGTACATGAATATTACACTATTTATAACTTTAGCTATGTAACAAATGATTTTCAAAATAAAGTGTGGAGGGGTGTATTTATGTATTATACCCAAATTAAATATCTACTTCAAATATATATATAGTTGTTAATTTCTATATATTACAGACATGAAAAGAAAAATATAAATTAAAAGAAATATACTATTTGTCCCAAATTTCAATTCTTGCTAATTTGCTTTAAAATATTTGTAGTTTGTTCATCTATTTACTTATATTGTTCAATTTGTATTAAATACTTTATTACAAGTTGGGACAAAGTAGTAAAAAAAAAATTAAAATAAGTAGTATTTTTCAAATAAAAATGAAGACTGGCCAACTTAGGCGTGGTTTGCAATAAGAAACATTGTTGATGACGCCCACCAGCCTACACATTAATTAGATTTGCTGATAAAATCCTTGGTGAAATCTCCGTTCCTTGAAGTTGTCAAACAGGTTTTACATAGTTATAGATATCATCTCCTATGTTTTCCTAGAAATCATAATCGAAGCTCTGCAAATGCAAATGCAATGCCGTCGCCGAGCCAAGCGAAAGCAATCCCACTTTCTAATTCTGATTCAGATTTTCTTTCACCTTCATCCCAATCAAAAGCTCGAATCATATCCTCAAATAGATCAACCTCCACAAGCTCTCGATCCAACAAGTCAGTATATTGGCTTGCTTGGAGTAATGTCAACAAGCTTGGAACATTCATTCATCTTGGAAGAAGGAGCATTGATTCATCTTCAAGGCATTCTGATTTAACAGAAGAAAGCCTTGAAGCTCATAACAGAAGACAAGAAGCTATTATCTTAAGTACTGTTGATGATAAAAATGCTAAGTGTAGCCCTTACTATAAAGGGCTTACTGATTATTCCCTTATCATCAATAGAGAGAAGCATCATTTTCCTCCACCTTGTACTAGCCCTGAAAGAGAAAGCCATGCTACCACAGTGGCCACTTCTTCCTCTATTTCTTCTTTCGTCTTTGTTAAGATGCAAGAATGGAGTTCTTGCTTTTCTTCTGTATCCCTCAAACCGGCGAAGGACAAGCAAATAAACAATGATCTTCCTCCTCCTCCTGCCACTCAGCCTCCTGTTCCTGCTCCTTGCTTTGCTCCTCCTCATCCTCCTCCTGCTTTACCATCCGAACCCTCGGTGGAAAAGAAAGGACCTGATAAGAATTCTTTATTGGTTGTTAATGAGAAGCCATTGAGGGAGAGAGTATCATCACCAGAGTGTCATTCAGCACTACTGCCAACGGCTACTAATGCTGATGAGAAGAGTGAGATAATTACCAACATGTTTGATGGAAGAGAAAAGTTTACGTGGGCAGGCAAGTATCGCCCGAGAGCTTTGAAAGACTTTATTTGCAATCGATCTACAGCTATCAAGGTGCAGGGTCTGGTAAGAGATTTGTTCAGCTTTGCCTCTGCATTTTTCGATATATCTGAACAGCAGCTTGGTTAATTATCAGGATCCTGGTATCATTTTAATTAGGATTGGCGAGGCATTTATCATTTTCTATTTCACATCATTGATCAAGCATTAGAGTGGTCTGATGATTTCGATTCACTTTAATTACAGATAAGGGGTATAGATTGTAACCATTTCATATTTGAAGGACCTCCTGGTGTCGGCAAAAGAACCATGATCTGGGCTATGATTGGAGAAGCTTTTGGTCCGGATGGTCTACAGGTATATATATATATATATATATATATATATATATATATATATATATATATATATATATATATATATATATATATATTAGTTTTTCGTGCCTTTCACGTAATTTTTAAATATTATATTCATGGTTAATTACAATAGGTTGTTTTTTTGTTAATCACTGTATGATATTTTTATAAAGGTGCATATTTATCTCAAGTTTTATTAAATTACTAATTTATTAATTACTAAGAGTTATATATAAAATAAATATAGTTTATGGTCATTTTCGTTATTAATCACCATTTGGTTTTTGTATATTTTTTTTTTGTTTTTTTATTAATTTATTTCATCTTTAATATATGATATTTTATTTATAATAAATTATATGATTGAATGTTTATTTCGAATTTTATTAAATTACTAATTTATCCATTATTAAGAGTTATATATATAATAGAAGTAGTAAGTACTTTTACGTTTCTAATAATAATAAATTATATATGGCGAATTATGGTAATGAATTTATAGTTTTATTGATTAAAATTTAATTGTTCATCATTTTAAATTTGATTGTTCATCGTTCTGAACTTAATTGTTTATTGTTTTGAACTTAATTGTTCATCTCATGTTCATTATTTACAAGCTCAATGTTTATATTTTGATTGTTCATTATCTTGAGTACGATTGTTCATCATTTTAATTTTAAACTTGATTGTTAATTGTATGTTCATTACTTATAACACATTTTTTTATTACTTTTTATTACTTATTAAGTTATTTAATTAATTATTAATATTAAATTTAATTAATTTAATAAATAATAAAATTAATAAAATAAAATAATTTAATAATTTAATATTAGTTATATATTTTTTTATATATAAAATATAGTTATATAATTGAACTTCTAATTAATGAATTATTAATACTATTCACTAATAAATTAAAATATTAAATGACAAAATTAATATAATTAACTAATACAATCAGATTGATTTTTTTGTAAATTTACTTGTCCCTTATTTCTACTTTTATATATATATATATATATATATATAGTTTCAATATCAATAATATGTTTTCTTTATGCTGTCAGACAACCAGAGAAGAGAGCAAGGCATTTAACTTGATGGTATTTCTATCATTAACTTCACTCTTAAAAGGGGATCATTAAGCTTAATTAGTGAATCTGTTGATACAAAAATGAAGCTCTTTCGATCGTTGATTCACAGGGGGAATCCATTGGCAGCATTGAAGTGAGAATAAAGGTATCATCCCAACATATAGAAGTCAATCTGTCTGATCTCAAAGGCTACGAGAAGCATGTCATTGTGGAACTTATTAAAGAAAGCAATCATGGGAAATCAACGAACAGTTCTCACTCGAAATTCAATCCATGTCGAGGTAGATTAATTTGCTTATCTACTTCGGAGTTTGGTTTCGGGTTTTCGAAATTTTGAACAGAAGGTTTACTCATGATTAATTTCTTTGGGCAGCAATTCTTCTGTATAATTCAGACAAGCTATCTGCAGATGCTGTCCTGTATATAAAATGGCTACTGGAAAGGTATAAAGGGTCTAGCAAATTTTTCTTCTGCTGCTCTGATGTCTCCAAGCTTCAACCTATAAAGGAACTCTGCACCTTTGTTCAGCTTTTCTTGCCTTCGAATAAAGAGGTATAATAATAATAATAATAATAATAATTGCTCAATTTTACATCACAAACTTTTCCAGGTTTCTAATAAACTTTGTTTCTCTTGTTTTTTCTACCTTCAGATTGTGGAAGTTCTGGAATTTATAGCTAAACAAGAAGGGATACAACTGCCAGGCCAATTTGCTGAAAGAATTGCTGAAAAATCAAAGAATAATCTCAGACAAGCCATTCGTTCATTGGAGGCCTCTTGGCAGAGAAGGTGATGACCTACAATTCAATGTCATTTCTCATTTGATATAAACATTATCATATATCTGTAAAGAGTTAAAGAGGCAGGGAAGCTTATAATGAATACCCCTCTCTGCCCTGTAACTCGCCTTTTCCTTCTGGAAAAGGAGAAAACCCTGAAGCTTACCGGGTCGTTTGGGGCAGGTGGCAAGAGTGTTTTCTCATAATTTTTTTCTGCATTTGTGATGCTACGTGTGACTTGTGTGCCTGCAGTTATCCCTTCACAGAAGATCAAGAAATCCTGACAGGATGGGAAGATGATATCAGGAATATTGCCAAGGACATTGTTGAAGAACAAAGCCCAAAACAGTAGGCACTTGCTTAGCTCCATTTCTAGATTCATGTTTCTGTCTTCAAATCTTCAAAAACTAGTTCATATTCTAACAGCATAAATTACAAAAATTTCTTTGCATTTTTTCGCAGGCTATATGTCATTCGCGGAAAGCTTCAAAACTTAATAGAGCATGATGTATCGCCTGACTTTATTTTCAGTGTAGGAACATCACTCTTTTTTCTTTCCAATAAATTTCAGCAAATTTCTTACTTGAAACTAATTGATCGGATCATCCTGTTATAGACCCTGAGAGAAGAGCTGAAAAGGTTTCTGCCTGAGTCTTGCCAGGTCCTGCTTGAAAATCTGTACAAGGATTACAATGTAAGGAAGTAAATTGTTTCTATCTTGAGTATGCTTGTTTAACTAAAGCTAAGAGCTAATGTTGCTCACTTCTTTATACCCAGAGAAAAGATGGGAATACGATAGAAGGTGAGAATCAACTCCTATTTTCGAATAATCGACATGAGGAAATGGGCAAAAGGCTTCATGATCATCCTGCAAGAACAAAATTTCAGCAATTCATGAACATTGAAGGTAAATCAAAAGCCAATAGCAAACATAAATATATGACTTTTCCGTTCACATTTGGAAATTATATGCAACTGCGAACTAATATACATAAATTCTGACAGTTTTCAATGAAATTCTTGCATAGACTCGTTTTACGTAGACTAAACTAATGAAAGACTGTCACGTAAATAAAATAACTTGCATGACATGATCTGTCATTGGTTTGATAGATTCTGTCTATACACGAATTTCTCTAGTTTTCATATTCTAATGTCATCTTTGTTTCTTTCTGCAGAGTTTATAGCAAAATTTATGAGCTGCTACAAGTCACAAGCCTCAAGCAAATACACATATATTCACTCAAAATCATAAGCGAAACTAAGATTTGTGATTGCAGACTTGCATATCTGGTATTGTCTGCAAAACATGTATATTGTTTTTGCTTTTTAAGCCTTCAAATTAAGCTTCATATGATGGATTATTATATTATAGAACGATGGTGATACTATAAGTTGTGATGGGAAAATATTGTTTGTTTTAGTATAAATTTTCTACCATTTTCTCATGGTGTGAATTTTATAATATTTGTTTACCTTTTTTCTTGGTGAAGAATATTTGTTTGCTTTTTATTCTTCTTAATTTTAGCAGTCAAAAGAATAAGTTGTAAAGGTTATTCATTTTTGTTAAAAAAATATTATTTTTTTTATATGAGGTGTGCAGAAGTTTTAAATAAGAAGAATGTCATGCCCATAGAGAGAGTGTAGAAGTTAAGAAGATCTTTTGGGGCATTAAAAAGGTAATTAGTTTCAAAAATAAAAGAAAAAAGAAAGAAAAAGGAAAAAAAAAAGAGTCAACGTTGTGCACGACCTGTGCTCAATTGTGGAGTTGAAGCAATGTGCATAACCCATGCTCAGTTGTGGAGCTGAAGCACTGTGCACAACCCGTGCTTAGTTGTGGAGCTAAAGCGTTGTGCATGACCCGTGCTAAAGTGCACGTGTCTGGATGGGGTTTTTAGGGCATTGACTGCATGACCCGTGCTTAGTGTTAGGTATATAAATACTAGAGTTTCTCTATCATTTGGTCATAATTTCATTTCCATCTATATTCACTTGAGAAAAACCATAGATTCATCTTCTTTTTCTCTCTAAACACTATCCCACTCACTCAAAACACTTGGGTTTATCATAATCAAAGTAAGGAAATCAACTCTTGGGTGTGGTTTGAGGATGGAGAAATGAGTTTGTATTAGGGAGAAAAGAAGAACAAGGAGACCCAACACCAAATCTGGCCCTAGAGGACAAACTAAGGGGATTTTGGTAAGTTTTATACTACCTTAACTTCTTTGATCCATGAATTTCTTTGATTTCTCCTTCTTGCTAAAAAAAAATCGAAAATCTACTAAAGTTAGGGGTTTATGACCGAAATGGGGGTATGTGGGGTAAGATCTTGTGATTTAAAGGTTAAGCCATGTCTAAAAGAGTAATATTGAGTTTATAACCTAGTTTTTTGAGCACACCTTTGGGTTAGAATAGTGTTTATAACACAAGTTTCGGGTTTAAGAGTTTTATTGATGTAAGTCTTCGTGCTAAAATGTAAATTCAGTGTTTTAGGCTTAGGCGTGGAACATGGTTTTAAATAACGGCCGTTACACAATATAACGACCGTTATTTATCGGAAAAATGGCTTACCATTACCGTTGCTGCCGTTGTTCAACGGTAATATTTTTTTTTTTGCAACTAAAACAGCTATAACGGTGTGAAGTAACGGGTAACGGTGTGAGGAATTGCTGGAAGTGTTAAATAACATTGTCATCTCTCTTTGTATTTCAGATTCTTTAGAATAAAAAGAGCTATCTCTAACCAAACCCTAAGAAGAAAACCGACCTGGTTTTTGCTTGTGGAAGAAACTTGGACCTTTGAAAATTTCTGATTCAGATATGAAATTGGTGGATTTGGAGTTAGCACAGTTGTGATTTGTGAAGCGCAGCTTGTAAACATTGTGCGGCAGATAGTAACTATATTTTTTTGTCTTTTTCCCTCTTGATCTACTGATTCTTCTCTTGATCTATTGATTTTCTTGGGTTTTTTTGATGGTTTCCGACGAGTTTGAGCAAAATAAATGGGTGATTTTCTGTTCTCTAGAATTTGAGTTAGAGTACACTATACAGGTGGTAAGGAAAAAGGAAGAGAAGGGTTAGGCGAAAAAGAAAGAAAAGGGTTAGAGAAAGGAGAAGGGTTCGAGGGTTAAGGAAAAGAAGGCTTTTATTTAGTATTAATTATTAAAACTTTAATTAATATATATTATTTATAGTTAATAAATTGTATTTTTTTTCCTTTTTTTGTTGTGACTTATAGTTTTTTTTTAATGAGCAAAGGGGACTGAATATTGGCTTTCAAGAACTGAATGGACTGACTATTTTACATCATAGTTATTATTATCACTTTGTTTGATTCCATTTTTTATTACAAAATAATAGCACCCATTATTTTTCTTATATGATTGTTTGGACGAGCCATTTGCAATAATAATTAAAATAATTGAAAGTTTATTTCAAAAAAAAAATGTTATTGTGAATTGGATGAACATGAACCATTTGTTAATTGAGGATTGAACTTTTATTAAAAAGAATTATTTAAGTCAAATACACATTTTAGTTAAGATAACATTAAGTTGTTAATGATGTAACAGTATGCTAAATGATGTAATGCTCCGAATATTGCTTTGTCCTATCTATAATTAATACTTATAATGTAATAATGACTTATATTTTTTAATTAAGTGTGTTTTTATTTTGAATTTATGCTAATTAGATATTTATATTTTCTAATTGTAGTGAATTCCTTTAAAATAATTAATTTCACGAGTTTTACAATTTTTATAAAAAAATATGCACCGCAACAGTCTGTTACTGTTACATTACACCTTTATAGATTTGTTTCAATTACACGCAATCGCGTTTGCGATCACGACCGTTACTACAATTTAAATCCATGGCGTGGAAGGAAGACAATAACCTCGGGGAGGAGACTGAGCTTGATCCGGCACGTAGGGGTTAAGGAGTACTTTTTGTAAAGGTTTGTACATATTTTCTTTACAATTTTCATGGATGTATTGTATGAATGCTTGTAAAAATATTGGATAATATGTTATGAATGTTGATTAAAGAACATTAATGGTAGTAATTAGTGTGATTGTAATAAATGAAATGAAATGTAGTAATGACACATAAATGAGGTTAAATGATTAAGTATGGAAGAAATAAAATGGTTGTGAATATGAGCATTAGCATTAAATGGTCAATTATGATAATGTGAATCGACAATTTGTTGTGATGTATCTGTATGAAGCTTTAAGGCTTAGGGAAAGATAGAGTTAAACGTGGTACCATATTAGGAGGTCAATGTAGCTTGAGACCCGATATTTGGGCGCTATTGACTATTATTGTGAAGGTCTAAGGTGGCTTGAGGCAAGTAATTGGCGCTCTTAGTCTTACTAGTTGAGGTGACTTGAGGCCCGATATTTAGACGTTATTAACTAGAAAAGCTCAGTGGAACTTGGAAAAGAATGTTTGAAACTTGTGAATATGGTTATGCTATATGTTATGAAATGATGGTGATTAACTTGTAATGATGATGTATGCTTGTGGAATGTTTTATGGTATTAAAAGCAAGGTATATGGTAAGTTTAGTGGGTTACATATTTATATGTACATGTAGATTGTATGTTTATATGTACTGCTAAGCAATGTTTGCTTAGCGTGTGGGTGTCTTGTCTTACACACAGATTGAGGATATTTTGAAGAGTTGACAAAGAGGATAAGCCGCCGAAGAGAAAACAGACAAACTTAAGGGTTGGTGATATGTTCATTTTTTTTCTTTGTTTTTGATTTTTGTAACCCGAGATGGGCATAGTTATATTTGTACATGCCTTGGTTATTAAGGACATGTAAATTTGTAATTCTTCATATATTTTGAAAAGTTTGTAAAGTTTTGGCTAGTAAAAGCCATTATATTTTATTTTGATAAAATTATAGATGTTTTAATTCAAGAATGTATGAATATATTATTTTTATCAAGACATTATGGTCATGATGCATTAACATATTTTAAATTTATCATGTTTTGAAAGTCATGCATGGTAATAACCTTCTGTAAAATTAGAAGAAATTCTAATTATATGATGGGTGTTACATATAAGCATTAGGCTAATAATAATAAGAATTTTCACAAATTACTGTGTTTTTAAATTTTATTTACAGAAATACGTTCATTTTTCTTTTCATTTTTATCAAAATTGTTTTCGTATTTACCCTTTTTTTTTTAATTTTTTGTTTTTGAAAATGGCAACTTTCTCTCTTTGTGTGCAACTTTAGGAACACCACTTGCCCTCACTTGTCTTCACCTTCTTCTTTACTAAATCATAAAAAACTAAATACCCACTTCCAATTTTGATCAATAAAATGGGAATTGAAGTGAAATCTTTAAAGAGTTTAACTGGGGGTTGTAGTATGGCAACGAGACGATGCGATCTTTACAAAACAGTAGTTGCAACAACCTTTTGTAGAGGTGACTATGCTTTTCTATTCCTAAACTATGACTCAAAGATCCATAGTGCCAACAAGCTTTTTTCCAAGCATGAACATGTATGGATGTATGAGGTTTACGAACAAGCACCCGTCACTGTTACCTGCAAAGCTAATTGTGTTGCTTTGTGTATCACTTGTGATTTTGATATTCACTTTGCTAATTCTCTTGCTCGTCGTCATGAAAGAGTTGTTATTGAGCCTTTCTTTGATTCCATAAAGAACGTTGTTAAATCATCCCTATTTAGTTTTCTAGTTTCCATGGGTCAACCTCAAATATATCATTAGTAAATGTATAGTAGATCTTTGGTAGTTGTTGGTAATAAACTTTTGGTTGATATAGGAATTGTGCTACTTTGTCTATCACTTGTAATTTTGATATTCACTTTGTTAATTCTATTGCTTGTTGTCATGAAAGAGTTGCTATTGAGCTTTCTTTGATTTTACAAAGAACGTTGTTAAATCGTCCCTATTTAACTTTCTAGTTCCTATTAGTAAACCTTGAATATATCTTTAGTAAATGTCTAATAGATTTTTGGTAGATATTGGGTAAACCTTTGATAGATCTCCGATAGTTATTGGTAAACTTTTGGTTCATGTAGGGCAATACTCAGGTAGATCTATCGTAAATGTCCAGTATACCTTCAGTAGACTTCATAATGGTAGATGTAGGGTAAACCTCGAGTAGATCTTTTGTAAATATTTGATAGATTTCTAGTAAATTTTTGGTAAACCTTAAGTATATCTCTAGTAATAGACCTTGGGTATATTGTTGGTATACTATGGGTTGACTTTTGAGTGTAGATATTTTTGTAATATTTTAGGCATAATAATAATAATAATAATAATATCAAATTGTATTTTCATTTTTTTAGTGTACATAGATATATTCATTTTTAAGCTTATTAGACTATAGCTTGCCTCCAGAGATCCAATGAGGCCTTCGTAGGCATATAGTCTCCCCAACTAAGTCGTATTGCGCGATATGGGCATGCTTATGTTTTGCATCATGGTCATTATTGCTTTGGGACTTGTGGTGTCTCTTTGACCACTAAATTGAGATAAAACTACCTCTCCTACATACCTCATCATTACTTGGCTATGTTGTTTGTTCCAACTACCAATTAAGCAAGTGTGAATATTAGTATATGTTTAGATCTTAAAGCGCATGAGTTATTAATATATGATGCTCGCACCTTCCACTTGCACGTCAGGTTCTTGCATTTTAAATCATATTTTTCCTTCTCACATTTGTAGTCTCAAAGTTCCCTTGTAGAGCAACATTTCTTAGCTTCCTCTTGACCTCCTCCAAACCTTCTCCTTTAGTTGTATGCATCCTATCCTCCTGGCCCAATTCATCATCATCTACCACCAAACCATCCATATCAATATTCAACAGTTCGATAATACATCGTCAGTTTCTTTCCCAGCACCTCTGTAACTACATTTGAATCCGTATATGGTTTTGATGGAGTTCGGTTAGGCCCTTCAAACCGATGTTATTAAAACTAGCTCGGACTAGCCAGCTCAACCAGTTAAATTAGGAATCGGTCCTAAATCCATGTTGGTTTAAGGTGTTAAACCAGAGGTCTATTAGACCGACTAAAACCGGCCAAACTTTTTGTTTGACTGGGATCCAGAGGTTTATTTGACTAGCTGAAAAACCAGCCAACCGACCGATATGACCCGGTGCTGTTCAAACCAGTTACATTTTGAGTGATTCAGCCGGTTGGAAAACCCTTAAAACTGTCAATCGATTTCGCACTGAAGCTTGGATTCGAACCTTTAAATATAGGGTGGCACCTCACAATGCCTTACCATTGAGCCACAACCTCTCTTATGATTATAATAGCTTTTTTTTCCATTATATCTGACATTAACTAGTTATTTACAATAACTACCAATATTATTATTTTTTATATAGAATAACTCACAAGATTGAAACTAGGCTTATCAATGTAATATTTATTTGTATAATTTGTAAAGATTTTAAGGGTGATTTTGATCTATATTATTCAATTGAACTATTTATATTTTGATTACATATTATGAAATTTTTTTCATGAATAATTTTTAAAATTATTTTGATTTCTATCAATTTCAATTGAGAAACAAATATATACTACAATATAGTTTTTTAAAAAAATTATTGTATACTTTAAGGATAAAACTAAAATTTGTAACTTGATAAACAATTGCTCTAATTTGTGATGACTCCAGCATGAACAAAGTGTCCATCCTTGTAACATGGCATTGCTTCCTACACTGTATACAAAGCATAAAACTAAAATTTGTAACTTTATAAGAATAGTAGCAATCAAAGGGGAATAATAGGATCAAAAAATGAGTGGAGAATTTTGCTCTACTTCAGTGGATAGTTGAGGAATTTTCAATTGTCAATCGTATATCTTAATTCCTAAATTAATTGGGAAATTCCAATAATAATTTGATAAAATATTTCATAACAAATCAAATCAACAATTTTTCTGGTAAGCTAGACTATCAAGGAAATGAAGAAAAAATGAAGAGCAGAAGAAAAAAAGCTATCGAAAAAAGATAGTACCTTAGACTATCGTAATAAGAAGAGCAAGAACGTTAGCAATGGCAGAAGCTTCAATTGAGCAAATGAAGAATCCCAGCAGCTTAAGTCTCAAATTCTAAGAAGAGAGGTAGATTAAGACTATCTAAAAATTAGAAACCTAACATAAAAAAAAGGCAAAAGGAACCAGAGTTTGAACTTCTTACCTTACGATTTGGAAGTTAGACCAAAGTTCGAACTTTAGCAATTTGTTATGGTACTTCTAGACAGTTTTGATAAAGTAATTTTCTTCTAGTGAATCAAGATGTCAAGTTGATTTCAGTGAGTAATAAATGGTAAGGCTGTAAATGAACCAAGCCACTCGTGAGTTATTTGGGTCTTAATTTGAAATCGTTTGTTAATCTTAATGAGCCGAGCTTGAGCTTAAATCCGAGCTTCAAAAGTCTTATTGACCTTGAGCTTAATATTATTTGGTTCGTTAGCTCGCGAATGTGTTCATTTAGAAGTTTGCAAACATATTTGTTTAAGACTCGTTTATATTATATTTTGTTAGCGAGCTCAAGCTTTTGTCATTATTAATTAATGAGATGAACTCAAACTTTAGTCATTATTAGTTAACGAGCTGAACTAGAGCTAAGCTATTAAGCAAAATAAACGAGCTATTTACAAGCTGAGCTCGAGTTGCTCGTGAGCTTACTAAGTTTGAAATGAGCTGAGCTCAAACTCAAATATTAAAGCTTGAGCCTATGACAGATTTAAATGAACCAAGCCCAAGCTCCTTAATACTTGCTTGGCTCAGTTCGATTATAGTCCTAGAAATGGGGAGGTGCGATTGTGGCACTGCATTTAGTATTAGGGTTAGTAACTTAGCATTTAGGTTTAAGAAGAGTAGATGAGGGATTGTATATACCTAGGGTTTTTAATTTTTTAATTATTATTTCATGTATTTTAAAGTAATTTGATTTTTTTTTTAATTTTTAACTACTTACATGTTTTTGATATAAAATAAATTATTTTTCCTACTTCCATAATTTTTCTTAATTTATCACATTTTTAGAAAGGCCAAATTACTAAAAAAACCTGAACTTTCAAGTTTGTATAAAAAATAATTTGTACTTTCAAAATTTTCAATAAAACGAACGAACTTTTAATATTTTATCAATTTAGATATTTCAGTCAATTTTGCAGAAAAAATTGATGACCAATTTAAACTTTCTAATGAAAATAATTTTTTTATTGACTAAGTAGTCGACTCATCAATGTTTCAAAATATTTTGTTTACTCACATGCAAAATAATGTTAAAATTTGAATAGTGATGACTTTGACTAAGTAGTTGATTCTCCAGAAAATTCAAATACGTCATCAATTCTTTCTACTAAAATTAGTGCGAATATTTAAATTGATAAAATATCAAAATTTCGTTTATTTAATTGAAAATACATATTATTTTTTATACAATCTTGAAAGTTCAGGTTTGTTGCCCGAACAATCATCAAGAAGGAGGGAGATGAATTGGTGCAGAATTAAAATTTGTTTGGCAAATAGATGATGACAAGAAATTAAAGAGAGTTATGGAAAAATATTGCACACAAAATTTATTGAGGTTCGAGTGTGAACTAACTGTACTCATCTCCCCAATCACAATTGGAAGTTTCATTAATCTAATCACTTAGATTATAAATGGAGTTTTCATTCCCAACTAGGTATTTTCCTAAGGTTAACACTCGACCCAAACATTCCCTTGTGTTTTAATGGTCAACATAACAACCAAATCTTTGCAACTTAGCTCACATGCACAAGCTCTTGTTACAAGATCAACCCAAGTGTTTAAGGCTAACACTTGAACTCTTGTAAGAATTAATGAGTAAAAGAAAATAATTGAAATTGCAAGAGTTTTGACACCTAGAATGTAGTTGGGTTATCATATATGACTTTTTGGTAGGGTATTATACTGATTACCCACCAATTAATAATTACAAATAGTGTCATAAATCTTTCTAATGTTCTCTTACAAGTGCATTAAATGCTGCTTGCACAATGCCTTTCTCGATTGTCAAATAGTGCTTATCGGTTGGGAACTTGCTTTGTCCACCAGGTAATGATACGTGGCTTCCTTTGATTGATCCAGAACTATAACGACTAGTTTCTACCAAATTTTCTGATCGGGAACTTCCTTTCCTAAGCGGTAATAGTCTTTTCTCGTTCTGCTTCCCAGTCATGTACTTAGGCATGAAGCTGGACTTTGAACTTGGTAAACTTAGCATCAAGCGTTTCCTATTCGAGAACTACCTTTCCCAGACGAGAACTTTCAAAGACAATCTGACCATTATGACTTCTCAGCGCACGTGGTTTCAAAGACAATCTGACCATTATGACTTCTCAGCGCACGTGGCACATTTTGGTTGAGACGTCTTCCAATAGTCTTGTCCCTTCAAATATTCTAGACGTGAGTCTCCTTTCCCAATCATGAACACTAGCTTCCCGGTGAGTTTCCAGGTCGGGAAACATGTAGTGAACCTTACTATATCTCAGGTTCACTAGTAAGGTTCACTAGGATTGAATTTAAAAGCATCGGGAACCTCCATTTCCAGTTGCAAAAGCCTTTCCTTGTTGTAAAACTCCATTCCTGGTCGGGAACTACACGTCTTCAGCACTTGTTTGATTTGTTCACTAATATAATCAAGTTTAATTGACTTGAAACTTTGTATACTATCAAAGCAACACTTAATGAAAACACAGTGAATTAATTTGATTGTCAAGATCAAAATAAAGATCAATCACTCTAAGATCAAAAATCTCTCCTTTTTTGATTTTGACAATCAAACTAAGCAAAAATAACAAATTGATAGTGCATAGATGAAATTCATGTATATGAATACATGTATACAAAATTTCATAGAAATCTAAGCACCTTTCAAACAAAATTGTTAACAGTCAATAATTTTTTAACTTAGTTACCAATCCAAAATTAAGTCCATTTTACTCAAGTTTTAATCAATTTTCTCCTCCTTTGGCAAGATAAAAAAGAATACAAAGAAATAAGAGAGGTAAATGATATAAATCAAATAAATCAAACTTTAATAAAATAAAAGAGATGTGTTATAAGAATTAAATGTTTGATCAAAGTTAAAGCCACATTCTAAATACTTAAAGCCTAAAAAGAAAAGACACAAGATATGAAATGCTCAAGTCTAGAACTAGGCTTCATCATGATCTCCCTCTTCTTCATCATTTCCTTCTCCATGTGGCTCCCATGGTTTTAAATAATGGACGTTATGTAATGTAACGGCTATTATTTATCAGGAAAAGACCCCATTGTTGTAGTTGCAGCTGTTCTATAATGGTGATAAATTTTTTGCAAGAAAAATGCCATAACGGCATTATGTAATGGGTAACAGTGATAAGCAATGGCAATACTAATCTTTATATCTTGAAATCGAGAATATAAAGTGGTTGTCGTACCATAGTATCAAACCTTATCCTTATATCAAGCTCTAAATTGCTTTCATCAGTACCAACATACCGAAATTAGATTGTTAAGAGAATCGGGAGCCATATACATCTATAAGGAAACTAACCTGGTTCTACAATGGAAAGAGATTTGAGCCTCTATTAGTGATTTAGATATGAAAATTGGTGAGTTCTAGCTAGTAGAGGCATGATTCATTAAGAGCAGCTGGATAGTGAAGATTTATTGAAATCAATTTGTGATTTTTCTGTTCTTTTTCCTTTAGATCTATTGATTCTCCCTAGATCTACTCATTCTCTTGTATTTTGGTTGCCGGCGAGTTTGAGTTAACACTTGCATGAGTGATTTTGTGTTCTTAGATTTACTGTGAGTCTATGTAGAAGTTGAAGAAAAATGAGACAGATGAGGAGAGTAGAAAGAAAAGGGAGTGGGGCTGTTAACATCTTATTTAGTAGTATTAAGAAAAAACTTTAATTAGTATGTAATTTTTTATTATAAAGAAATGCTTCTTTTTTCCTTTTTTCTTTTCTTATCGGGAATGTGTTGTCAATACTAGAAAAAGGCCTGTTTTTATGTTTTGCATTCAACCAAACAAATTCATAATTCCTAGTTCCTAGAATAAATGAAACCAAAAATACAATATGTGATTATGCCATCAATTTTTTCAATTCAATATTTTTTCCTATCAGGATTGCAATTAATAGGTCTTGTCCTTTATTTTAGCTTTTCTTTATATTATTTTTACTTCAAGAATGAATTTCATGAGTTTTGGTTTTTCTTTATATTATTTCTTAGTTGTAGTAAATTCCTTTAAAATACATCAATTCTATGAGTTTCATAATTTTTACAAAAAAATTTGTACCACGACAGTCTGTTACCATTATGTTATGCCATTATAGACCCGTTTGCATTATACGCGACCATGTCCGCGATCATGGCCGTTACCGCGATTTAAATCCATGGTGGTTCCCCATCAAAGTGTGCTTCCTCTTCAAGGTTGATGGGGGCACACTTGCATTCTCATATGTCCTTGCATCCCTTGAATATCTAAGTGGAGATACGTCATCATATCCTTTATCAAATGGAAGGATCTCATTTACAAGTTGTAGACATCTTGTAATGAGAGAGGTTGAGGTTTGTGTTCTTATGGGGGCTCTTCATACACTTCTTCCTCTTGACTCCTTGAGTCTTCACCCATAGACAATCTAGCCTGGTTCTTGGTCATGACTTGGGTAGAGTGTCGGGCTCCTTCCATTCTAAAGGCATACGTAAAAACATTTGAATCCTTGCATACCCTCTTTATAGCTTTGCAATTGATAAGGTATTGAATGTTAAGAGGATTTTCAAATTTGGAACAGGTGATGGTGAGAAGGTGAGTGTTTTCATCTGTTAGGAGTTCAAGGTGTTTGGTTATAAAGGTGATTTAGGCAAGAAGAGGGATGGTGCGTCGGGTTATGGTTGCCATGGAGTCAAATTTATCAATAAGAAGAAGTGTGGTTTCCATTTTCTTGTAACAAATTTGGAACAGGTGATGGTGAGAAGGTGAGTGTTTTCATCAGTTAGGAGTTCAAGGTGTTTGGCTATAAGGGTGATTTAGGCAAGAAGAGAGAGGTGCCTCGGGTTGTGGTGGCCATGGAGTGAAATTTGACAATGAGAAGAGGTGGTTTCCATTTTCCTGTAATGGCTCACAGCATAAAGAATAAAAAGGTCCTCGTTTATGACTTTTTCATTACTATCACCTCTAGCATTAAAGGTGAAAGTAACAACATGGTGAATGACAAATTGGAGGAAGGAGTTAATGTGTTTGGAATTAGAGAACTTATCAAGATCGTTCTCATAAGATAGATTGCCGAAAAGTGGAATGAGTAAGGTGCACACTTACATCATTGAGCATGCCTTTGGTGTGGAACCTAAAGATACTGGCCTCTTGATTCCTGGTCAATTCTTGTTGATGCCCAAACATCCTAAAATGAATTCCATAGAAACCTAAAGGATGGTTGGCATTCTTGATCACTTAAAGGGTGGAAAGGAATTCAGTTGTGAATTCATTTTGGCCATCCTTATCGTAGATGACAAACTTTGTCCATCCTATCTCCTTGAGGACTTCTTCAATCTATTCCCTAAGCTCTAGTTTTCCCATATCATCCAAATCGAGCATCTTATTGGAGAGAAACTTTTTTCTTGTGATTTGGTTATAGCAAACTTTTTCTTCCTTAGAGAAGTGACTAAAAATGTCCTCATAGGAATAGGGTCAGTTAAAGAGGTGGCAAGGACTTTTCCCTTGAAGGCACGAGCTTTGGAAGAGGCTGCCTTGGGTGCCATTGATGGGTTGAAGAAGAAGAGAGGTTAGATTATGTTTGAGAGAATTTTAGAGAGAACACATGATAATTAAGGTTGAATGCAAAAGTGAGGGTGAATGAGAGAGAAAAATGGTATTTATATATGTAAACTACAAAAAAGAGTCATTTGAGGGAGTTTATGGGGAGTTATGATGTTTTTGAAATATTCTAAAACAGTTTCAAAAAAGCTGTCAATGAGGCGTTCCCAATTAGGAAACATAGGTTCCCGATCGCGAACTGCGTAACAGTTAGAAATTCAAAATTTATGCACCATTTCCTAAGCATGAAAGGTGTCTTCTCTAGTGCAAGGCTCTAAGAGATGCAACGGTAAAAAAAGAATTCAAATCTTGCGAGTAGGAAATGAAGGCTCAAGAGAGTGAAGGTCTTCTTGATCAGAAATTTCTTCCCAAGCGTGAATTACAGATAAAAAGGAATATGAAAGGATGAAATGAAAATTAGACCTATTCATCCTAATGTAGCATATCAATTTATGATCAAAATGAATGTCTTTGATCATTTGAACCTTGAAGTTTATCAAATTAATCCTTAAGAACACAAATGTGCAAAATATGTACAAAATCACATATATAGGCAAATATAGACATGGCTTCACATAAGGCATATATATACATACAAGACATCATAATGTACAAACATATGGATGATGCAAATGCATGGTTCAAAACTCATTCAAACCAATGTACTTCCATCAAGCATACATTAGTATCGAGCAGTACTATATGCAACAGTTGTTTTAGACTATATGCAGCGGCTTTCAGGTGTCGCATATGGAGTCACATATAAGCTTGAGTTATATACAATGGTTTTACAACCGTTGCATATAGTTAAGATTTATGCAACGATTTCTTTAAAAAAATGCTTCATATGGGCTAATATTATGCAATAGTTTTTTTACTAAGAACTGTTGATAGTGTGCAAAATTGAACTTTGAAGTTGAACTTTGAACTTCGTAAACCTAGCATCGAGCATTTCCCGTTCGAGAATTACCTTTTCCGATCGGGAACCTTCAAAGTCAAACTGACCATTATCACTTCAAGTACATGTGGCACGTTCTGGTAGAGGCACCTTCCAATGGTCTTGTCCCTTCAAGATTCTCGGATGTGAGTCTCCTTTCCCTGTTGTGAACACTGGCTTCCCGTGAGTTTTCCGATCGAAAAATAGGTCGTGAACCTCACTGTATCTCAATTTTACTAGGATTGAATTTATTCCGGTTGGTAAAAGCCTTTTCAATTGCGAAACTCCATTTCCTGTTGGGAACTACACATCTTCAACACTTGTTTGATTTGTTCACTTATAGAATCATGTCTAATTGATTTGAAACTTTATATACTATCAAAACAACACTTAATGAAAAATATTAGTAACAATTAGTTTGATTATCGAGATCAAAATAAAGATCAATCACCCTATGGTCAACAAGATTTTTTTTTTTTGGCAATTTAGCCATTTTAGAAATAATCATTAATTGACTAGAAATTTTTTATTTATATACTTTTAGTAAAGCCTTTATATTTTATATTTATTTGCTTAAACTTATAAAAGCATATTATTACATTTCATATATTTGTTATGGCTAATATATATTTTGAACATTCTCTATTAGTCTATAATTTTTTGAATCATTGATTTTTCTTTTAATAGAATTTAGCATTGTAAATGTTAAATTCTTTGAAAATATTTAAAATCTTTTGAATAGACTATTTCATTTGTAGAAATTGTTACTATAAATGTACAATTCTTTTAATAAAGATAATTTTTAGCTATTTTAACTATAATTTAAATATAAATTAATTTAATTCAATATTAAAAGAAAAAATTTAACTGTGACAAGAATACATTTTTTTTCCAATTCCTTTATATATATATATATATGATGCAATGCCCACTAAGTAGGACCTAGAAAATAATGTGGTATGGGAGGATAAATTGGTAATTTAAGAGGAAATGAGTAAAAAAGAATTTAATTAAAAGAAATTGAAAGGGAATTAAGATAAAAGAAAAAGAAGTTAAAATAATATAATATAAAGAATTATTATCATTATATTATAAAGAAATATCTTAACATTAATTTATATATTAAAAAAAGAAAAACTAAAGGAAAAGAAAATATTCAGCATGCCTGTTCTTTTAGGACTAAATCCTTACATGCCTGGACTCCTTTTTTGGCATGCACGTGTTGTGTTTTTTTTTTTTTTGGGCAAACTATAAAAGGACTAGTATTAATTCTTTCATCGTATTTTTTTTTACCCTAGCCGTCCACTGACAGAGACACTTATTCTCTCAAAAATTTCCATTCATCTTCCCCTTCTCGAAAACACAACATTCTCATCAGAGAACAAGAAATTGGTCAGGTTTTTGTATTTTTATTTAGTACACAATCTCTATTATTTTTCAATAGTAAGTATTCTAGTTTCATTCTATGATTATACTAGGGTTCTTGGAATATACAATAGCAGGATATCTTTTTTATGAATACAAAACATGATTTATATGTTAAATAATATTATGGGTGAGATCTACATGCTTAGTGATATGTAACTTACTATATGATTATATTACATGGTTCATAACGTGAAAGTTATATGATTTACATGCGGAATTTGGAAAAGGTTTGACATGATTATTATAAATGATTCAGATATATGTGATACATGAATAAGGTTCACGGTACTTATGATATGAACATACACAAAAATATAGAACATGTATAAGGAACACATAACATATTCTAAATGTCCATTACTCATACTAGGACTAGCTATAAGGTAGATGACTTGTTATTCATGATTCTTATGGTAACGTAGTTTTTCTTCCATGTGCTATGGGTAAGGTGACCCAAACTTTAAGAGTGCCCTTGACTGATGGACAAGGTAGCCCAAGCTTTGAGAGCGCCCTTGTCCCCCTTGCTAACAATTATTTACTTTCCTTGGTCAAGTTGCCCCAAACTCTGAAAGTGCACTTGACTCGAGAGCTTGAATGAGTTCTCACCACAAATGGATATGGTGACCCAAGCTCTGAGAGCGTTCCTATTCACCACCTGTATCAAAATAGTATGTGTATTGAGTTTTGGGCTATGAAACATAAAAATGTGTTTGACCATCAAGTTACGTATGCTTTATTTCATTTTAATCATATCGACATACTTGCCAATTAATAATATAAAAAGGAAATACTTGTAAGAAATTTAGTGTTTGGATATGATTTTTGTGATGATGATGACTTATGTTTAATTATGTTTCTATAAACAAGGTACGTTCACAGTCCCCTTCTATTATATGATTGTTATGATTACAGGATGATGGAATTATACATAATTGGGATTTAGCATAAGATTTGACGTGATGATTCTCTAAGCCAGTATGAAATAGAATGTGTGATATGTATGTTTGTTATGTAATAAATGCATTAAACTTTTAGTAACTTAGTGTGTGAGTTTTCTGTACGCAGCTTTTGAGCCAGTAGATAGGTGAGTTGATACAAGAAGAGGAGATCGAACCTAAGCAAGTCATAGATTTAGCATGCATTTATTTTATTGTTCCATTTCATTTGGGTTGTTAGACTTGAGTTATAAGGTTTTAATTGAAGTAATGGTTTATTCATATCAGATTTTTTCTTAAATAAAGTTGTTATAAGTGGGCTAACTTTTAGCCTAATACCCAGTTATCAATATTTGTTTACATATTTATGATTTAGTATGCAGTTATTATAATACAATATGTGTAAAAAGTTTAAGTTAACGAGTTTAAACATAACATAATTGGATAATATTCTCCCGTGCAGAAAAATTTAGTATGCTACGTAAAATGATGTTATATATGATAATACTATTGTAAAAATATTAATTATATAAGAGTGTAATTGAAGATGCTTATTAGAAAATATAAATAAATATTATATATTTACATTCTCTAATAAACAATCTTCAATAATACTTTTATATAACTAATACAACTATAACAGTACCATCACACACACATATATATTAAAAATAAATGAGTTTATAAATAAATAATATATGAATATATATTAAAATATATTATATTATGACTCTGTTAGTAAAACTAAATGATAATCTAACTAATAATCTAATTTCTAGCTGATAATCTAGTTGTATATAATAATTTAGTAGCTGATAATATAACTAATTTAATTAAAAGTATTTGGTAAAATAGACTGAAAAATGTAAAATAATATAAAAAGATATATTTACATATATAATAAAAAATAAATTATATAATATATATACATATTATATATTATAAAAATTATTTTAAATATTTCATTCTAATGCAATAAATACATCCAAATTCATCATCTAATAATTCATTATTATATATATACATGTTAAATAGTTTAATAATTATATTATATATAATATAATAATTGTATTATTATTATTATTATTTGAAAAAAAAAAAGAAAGAGTATAAGAGAAAAGAAAAATCATTATCTGCTAGATTATTTTTGAATATTAGTTCTACTAGCTTATTTTTTGATATTGTAATTTAACTTTTTTTTTCTAATAAATTACTTTACCAAACATAAATTATTGGTCAAACTAGATTATTTTTATAGTCAAATTATATTAAAATTTAGATTATAATAAAGTATTGGTGGAGTGCACACAATTTCTACACAAACTAAAATAGAAAGTGATTTTTTATAATATAATAGGGAGTGAAATATAAATCATTATTGGAGATGCTTTAAGAGCCAGTAAGAGCTCTTAACTAATATTTTATTATTTCTCTTTTGTTTGTTATTTTCTCTCTTTCTTTCTTTTTTGTCTTCTATTCTCTCTTTCTTTTTTTTAGATAATTTTATTAGTAAAAAATTAAAATAGAAAATAAAATAAAAAATATTATTAGAATTCATACAATTTATAAAATAAATTAAAATAAATAGTGATTTTTTTATAACGTAATATAGAGCAAAATATGAAGTATGGCCAACCAATACCTATATTTATTATATTAAAAATATATTAATTACATTCAGAACGGGTTCTGGGTGGGACATTTAGGTTCCGTCCCCCATAATCCAATTCGAATTCAGTCAATTTGCTCCGTTAGGAACGGTTTCGGATAAAGCTCGATGGATGTGGGTGCAATTGTCATCCCTCGTTACCATGATTAATTGCTAAACAAAACTTTTGAGTCAGAAGTGTTGATTGTTTTTTGCGCTTTGAATTGAAAAGCAACTCCTCTACTCTCCATCATTTCTAATTTCCATGGCTTTTTTCATTTCCTCCGCTCCCCTTTTGCATCTACGCTCTCTCTTCTACTTCGCTGCCATCACCTAAAAACCCATTATCGATCATCATCATCATCATCTTCTTCTTCTTCTTCTTCTTCACTTCTGCATTCATGTATAGACCTCAAAACTCTCAAACAAATCCATGCTTCTGTTATTGTGTCCTCTGGTTCTGTCCAACCTATCAACTTCTCTTCAAAGCTGATCTCCTCCTACTCGCAATTTAATGACCTTGAAAGTGCCATTTCAGTTTTCTCTTCTGTGCAACAACCTAATACTTTAATGTGGAATTTGATAATGAAATCTCACGTTGATTTTGGCCTTTCCTTCGAGGCTTTGTTCTTATATAAGAAGATGAAACAATTGGGTGTTAAACATGATACCTTTACGTTTCCCATCGTAAACAGAGCTGTACTGTCTCTTAAGAGTGATGTAATGCTGGGAAAAATGGTTCATTGTGCGGCTATAATATTGGGATTTCGATTTGATTTGTATTTTTGCAATACAATAATTGAGGTCTATACGAAATATGTGTATGAGTGTTACGCTCGTAAAGTGTTTGATGAGATGCCACAGAGGGATTTGGTTACTTGGACGTCTGTGATTTCTGGGCATTTTTCTGAAGGATATGTATCTAGTGCCTTTGAATTGTTCAATAAAATGAGAATGGAGATGGAACCAAATTATGTTACTCTTGTTGTTATGTTGCAGGGGTGCTGCTATACATGGAACAGTTTGATTGAAGGGAGGCAATTTCATAGTTATGTCATCAAGAATGGGCTTTTAGTTGATGGAGCTATTCAAAATTCAATTTTGAAAATATACTGTAAAGAGGGTTCTGTTGAAGAAGTTGAAACCTTTTTCTTTGAAATTGGTAAGAGGGATGTTGTTTCCTGGAATATTTTGATTAGCTTGTATTCAACGAGAGGAGAAGTCGAAGAAGTAGCTGTTTGGTTTAAGCAAATGCGGGATGAAGTAGCAATTAGCAGTGAGACTTTGACTTTGGTTTTGTCAGTGATCTCAAATGATGGGAATCTGGTAGAAGGTGAAAAGCTGCATTCTTTTTCCATAAAAGTTGGGCTATTTGATGATATATTACTTGCATCTTTCTTGAATTTTTATGCAAAATACGGTGCATTGAGAAATTCAGTTCAATTGTTCAGAGAAATCCCTTGTAGAAGCAGCATTATTTGGAATGCGATGATATTGAGCTACATTGAAAATGGGTATTACGATGAGGCTATTAATTTATTCTGCCAAATGCAGGCTTCAGGCGTTCAACTCCAAGCTGAGATTTTACAAACCCTTGTTGATGCATCTATCCATCTGGGGGCACTACACTTGGGTAAAAAGATCCATGGCTACATCTTGAGGAACTTGTTCTACGGAAATGAGGAAGACGATGTATGCTTAACTACTTCTATCCTTAACCTTTATATAAGATGTGGAAGTATTTCTTCTGCAAGAGATTACTTTGACAGAATGCTAACAAAAGATAACATAACATGGACATCAATGATAGAGGGCTATGGTATCCATGGGCTGGCTATTGAAGCCTTGCAACTTTTCCACCTGATGCTGGTAGAAGGAGTGATACCAAATAGAGTAACCTTCTTAAATTTGTTATCTGCTTGTAGCCACTCAGGTCTTATCAGGGAAGGATGTGAGGTGTTCTTTTCCATGAAATGGATATTTGGTATAGAACCTGATGTGGATCATTATACCTGCATGGTCGACCTCTTAGGCCGATCCGGTAAGGTCAAAGAGGCATTAGCTATGATACTAAGAATGGCAGCTATTACCGACAGTAGAATTTGGGGTGCTCTTGTTGCTGCTTGTAGGATTCATGGAGAGAAGAAAGTCGGCGAATTTGCGGTACGAAGGCTTCTGGAAGTTGAACCCGATAATGTCGGGTATTATACACTGCTGAGTAATATACAAGCTAGTGTTGGAAAGTGGGATGAAGTTGAAGAAGTGAGGAAAATAATGCATGAGAAAGAATTGAGGAAGACACCAGGTTGGAGCTATGTTGAAGAAAGAGGCAGACATTATTGCTTTGTATCTGGGGATAGATCACACAAGCGAGCTGAGGAAATTTATGAGATATTGGAATATTTAAGTAGGAAGGTTCAGGAATATGAATATTTATAGTCACCATTTTGTTTTGTTTTGTTTTTTTGGAGAAAATCCAAAGAGCTTTATTGAATAGGCAAACAGCCAAAAGAATACAAGGAACAAAAACAGAGTTTCATAAGCGAGAACCTAGCTTCACCAACTCAAAATAGAATTATTACAATTTTGCAAAGAATCAAATCTATACAAAACAAAATTTCTACCAATTCTATATATAGCAGCCTCCTCTAACCTCTCATATTGAAAAATCAATGAATTCCTTGCCTGCCAAATGCAATAGACCGTAGCCTGAAGAGCAACCGAACTTTCAATTAAAGACTTTTGCCTTTAGAATGCTTAGTGAACAAATTAATTTCTCTTCTCCAAGTGAGAGGATCTATGTGATACCACAAGCAAGCAGAATCTTACTCCAAATGGACATAAAATAAGGTTAAGCAAAAAATAAATGCTCCATAGATTATGACAAAGCTCACAAATAGCAGATGACATAATTTCCATCGGGCCAGCCTATTCTTTGTATAAAGTTTATTATGCAAAGCCAACCAAAACAAAAAAACATGCTTAGGAATGTGCTTGGAAAATCAAACAAGCTTATACCAAGGAACAACAGCATTACCCGTGAATATTATTATTATTATTATTATTATTATTATTATTATTATTATTATTATTATTATTATATACAAAATTCATTCTCTACTATTTCTATTCCCAAACAACTTGATTCCCTTTCTACTTAATAAAACCTTAATAGAATACAATATTTATTTTGCTCATCTCTTTCTTCTGCCGTCATTCTTTTGGATTCAGTCATTTTGTGCTCCAAATCTTTACAAAAATCAGGTCAGTATTTCAATCAATTTTTTTTTTTTGATATATCTGCAATTGTTTTTAATTACTTATTCACTTGAATCTGTGTTAGTGAATTCTAAGTTTTCGACTTTCGCCGTTCATAATAAGCAGTGGCTAGACTTTCTTCCAATTCTTCTATTCAAGGCAATAATGACCGTATTTCTTTTATTTTAGTCCATTTTATTGATAGATGTTGAACACCTTGAAAACTTATCTCTTTCTTTACTTTCATAAGGCCATAATAAATTGATTTTTTTTTCTTTATACTTATTTTTTTCTGAAACCTACTGTAAGTAGCCTTGGTGTTAGTAAATAAATGAAGAAAGACTTTTGGTGTCAGATGGGTTAAATCTACCTTTTCCATTGCTTTTAGTCATACACGGCTTTTCCTTCGAAATGGGTACTGGTTCAATTTGTTTTCCATTTCTTGAGTTAACTTTTCTTTTAATTTATTTATTATTATTTTCTGAGGAGCAATCTTTTTATTTATTTATTTTTTTACTTTCTTTTCTTCCACCATACATTGTTTACTTTATTGGTTAATAGTATATGTAAATATAAGATTTTTCTGTTATCTCCCATCAATTGCCTTTAACATACTGTATTTATTTCTCCGTATATAATCGTTATCAGTACCTTATAATTCATTTATTTATGTCTTCTTTTAATAGTAAATTACTAGCTATATAATAATAATTATCTTGCTCCCTTTTACTTTATTGGCAGAATAATTATCTTTGGTAGATTGAGTAGCTGTAGAATTTATTTTGGATTTGATTTATATTGAATTCCAGGTGAGTGGACTTGTTTTATGTAAAATTAATATTTTTATATTTTATCTTTTATATGTTATAACATTAATCAGTTTATCTGTTATATGGCTCTATCATGAGCAATTATATATTTGATATCAGACTCGATAATGAGCAATTTATACCATTGTTATTTGTTACCTGGACTCTTCACAGATACCTTAGCATCAGGATTGCACTCATTGTCATCATGCATCATATAACATTTTTCTTTCATTAGAAGTATTCACATTGATATCTGTGGTGGATGATATTTGAATCTATTATTGGAAGTATGTTCACCTTTTATCTAGCCTTTGATGGTGTGGGATATTACCACTCTGTAGTATTATACCGTTGGTTTCCTATTATTGATTATTTTTGGCTTATTGATTTATTTATATATTTGATCATTTGCTTATGTATTATTATTTATGTATCTAATTTTTTTTTGGTATATTAAGTAATTGTTAATCGATTGACCATTACTTATTTGAAAATTGAGAAAATTTATAAAATTATCTGAACGTTTGCATGTCCCCAATTTATTGTGTGCTATAATTATCACTCACTAAGCGTGTTGTTTGTTTATACCATATCTTATCTTTCTTTTTCAGAAGTTTAGTAATTTGTAGCTGGTCTAAGCTTAGCTGTTGCTCTAAGTTCCCTTCATTTCTCCTTGGTTACAAACTTTGGTATGCCCGACTTCATGTCCTCATCGGGCACATTGAATAATTGCCTTTGGAAATTCTTTATTTATTTTTGTAATCTTTAGAGACTGGCAATTTACTTATGAGGATTATTATTTATTTGTAAGTGCGATTTCAAATTTTAGTTTCATTTCTCAATAGAAAGAATTTTATTGTTGGACTATAAATGCTAGAATTCAGTTTGAGGCTTGCCTAGGTTGAATATGATCAATCTATGTGTCGGTCATTGCCAATTTTTGGGTAGTGACATCTAATTTCAGCATGCTTATCTTGATTTACCACAAAATTACTCCTTACAAAATTCCAAATTTCCAAGGTGTAAGTATCCACAAGTCAGGTAGACACCTAGAGTGATTCCTCCAAACATCATTAACCAAAGAGGACTTACTAATCTCTGTTTCCTTGATATTAACATTAGGAAATCTATCCACAAGAGAAGAATCATTGGCCTAATGGTCGAACCATAAAGAAAATTGGCAACCATCACCTAGCTTATAGCTAAAAAATCTTTTAACACTGCTCCTCAAATTCCAATTGCAATCCAAAGGTTTGAGGATTCCCCAAAAACTCAACCTTTTAAGTTTGTTTTCACTAATCCATTTAGCCCACAAAGTCAATTTTGCAGTCACAAGGTCCCCAATGTGTTTACATAGAGCTGTCTAGTTCCAAATAACTAAAGGCCGGACTCCAAGCCCCCCACATTTCTTAGGCATATAAACAATATTCCAAGAAACAAGCCCAGCTTTCTTATACTCAGAACAACCATGCCACAAGTCATTTCTACAAACAACATCAACATTATTTACCACAGCTTTGGGGAGGAGAAATATAGAAGCCCAAAAAGTACTTATGCTAAGGAGAACAAAATTAACAAGCTGCGATCTACCAGCATCGGATAAAGTCTAGAAGACTAAGAAGAAGTAATTCTAGAAGCAAGAACAGCACAATCATTTTTGGAGAGTCTGGTAGATAAAAGAGGCATACCAAGATATCTAACATGCAAAGTACCTTCCTTGAAGTGCAGCAAATCTAAGATATCCCTTTTAAGTGATGGGAATACACCACTAAAGAAAATAGAACTCTTGCCTGGATTAGGTGTTAAGCTTGACACAGTAGCAAAATTATACAGAATAGCTTGAATGGTCTGAATAGAATTCATATCCCCATTATAGAATGCCATGAGATCATCTGCAAAGTACAAATGGGTAAGTTTCATAGTCTTACACCTCTTATGAAAAGAGAACGAGGAAGCAGTCTTCTGAGAAAACAATCTAGACAAATAGTCTATAGCCAAAATAAATTAGAGAGGGGAAATAGGATCCCCCTGCCTCAAACCTTTTTTCCCAGGGAAAAACCCTTCAAGCGATCCATTGATCATGATTGAAAAATGACAAGAATGCACACAAGCCATAACCGATTGTATAAACTTCACAGGAAAATTTGAAGCTATAAAAACTTCTTCAACAAAATCCCAATGAACAAAACCATATGCCTTCTATAAGTCAATCTTTAAAGCACAACATTTGTCATCATCCCTGTGATAATTTCTAATCAGTTCATGAGCCAATAAGAAGTTATCAATAATTTTCCTCCCTAGAATGAAAGCAGATTGGTTTAGCTTGATGATTCTAGGGAGGATTATTCACAAGTGATTAGAGAGAATTTTAGTGAGGCCTTTATACAATACATTACAACAAACATTAGGCCTAAATTCAGTAATAAACCTTGGATTAGCCACCTTAGGAACTAGGGTAATGGAAGTAGAATTAGCTTGCTTTAGAACTCTACCACTTGAGAAGAACTCTTTTACAGCTTGAATCACATAGGAACCCACAATACTCCAACATTTCTTATAGAACAAACTAGGAAAACCATCAGAGCCAGGAGATTTCTCATCACCAATACTAAAGAAAGCCTCCTTAATCTCCAAATCAGAAACATCAACAATTAACATTTGACATTCCTCCTCATTAACCAAATCACTTGCCCCAAAGTCATGAGGACTTGTGGCGAATTTTCTAAGAGGAGCAGAGCCAAGGAAATTCCTATAAAAAGATAAGATTTCTTCTTTGATTTCATCTGTATCCGTAGACTCTACCCCCAAAGCCAAAACCAGTTTTGAAATATGATTCCTAACTCTTCTTTGCTTTAAGGACCTATGAAAGAACTTAGAATTCTGGTCACCTAATTGGACCCAAAATTCTAAACTTTTGCCTGAGATAACTTTCTTCCTAATTCAGTAAAAATTTCAAAGTTCTGGAAACAAGCTCTCTCTTCATCCTAAAGGATTGTATTAAAAGGATTCATTTGCAACCCAAGCTGAAGTTGTTCTAATAAGATTCTAGCATCATGAACCCTTTCATAAATTTTGGAGAAATTCTCTCTATGTAGACCCCTTAGGTGAATCCTGAGAAGTTTAAACTTCTGATAAATATTATACATAGCATTACCTTGGATAGGAACACCCCACACAGAACTCACAATACTCAAAGAAGGATGGTCACACCACATACTATAGAAACGAAAAGGGGCATGAGCAAAATTTAAATTTACTCCCAGCTTTACTAATAAAGGAGAATGATATGTAATTCCAGGAGCTAGAACCTCATAGAAAGAATGCTACCAAGTGTAAATCCAGAGATGGTTAACAAAAGCCCAATCTAACTTCCTATGATCCTTAGCTCATCCTCCTGATTATTGCACCAAGTAAATTTGCTCCCACAACAACTAAGTTCTTCCAAGTTTGAATCCACTAATCAGTTTTGAAATTTTGAGCAAGCTTCGGTATCAACAGGAACATCCCCAACTCTATCAACATCGCTTAACACAGCATTGAAGTCTCCTTGTAATACCCATGGTAAAGAACTAGCAGTAGCCATATTTAGAAGACTGCTCCATAGAAGTTTCCTTTCTTTACTATCATAGGAACCATAAACCGGTGTCCGTAAGAATCTACCACCCATCCAGACTATATCATAATGGATATATTGACTATGAACAATAAGAACAGTTAACTAAAACACTGAAGTATTGTATAGAATCCAAATTCTACCCAAACACAGAAGCCAATTACTCAACTTGGAGGACAACTTCTTCCAAATCTTATTCACATTATTTTTCTTTAACTCTTGCCTCAATAACGCAGCAAAGCTTAATTTTACATTTGCAAATTAGAGAAACCGCCTCTAATTGCTTTAGAGGGTCATTAAGCCCCCTAATATTCCAGCTCAAAATCATCAGGTTCGATCAAAGGGCTTTGGAGGCTTTCAAACCCTTTTGCCCCCTCTGATAACCCCCATTCCCCCATTGAGTGCAATTTTATGACTACCAGCATTAGTTAACTTGGATCTAGTGAGGGTATAATTATCACAGAACAAAGGTCTACCATAAATGCTTCCAATCTTACTCAAGATCTCATAAGACCAAAATTCCCAAGGCAGTGAAGACAATTGAATCCAAATAGGGACAGATAAAAGTTCAGCACAATTCATATACATACAAGGATACCATTTCTTTAAAATAAAAGGATGTTTATCAAATGTGAAAGGATAATCTTTAAGAACATCCATAGGACCATCTGAAGAATCAAAGGTGAAAGCAAAGATAGATGAGTTGACCTGATGCACACTGGTTAAGCCATATCTCTTCCATCTGTTCATAGCAAAGGCAGAAATACGTTCCAACCGCGAGTTATAGCCATAAACACATCCAATCAGTGCATTTTCCCATTGCTGCTCCTCAGACTTCAAATCTTGAGAATTGAATTGAACAACAGGGCTGCCATCGCAAATTGAAGGCGATACATCAGAGAGGGCTCCACCTTCATTTCGATTTCTGTTCGAAGCGAATAGAGAAGCCCAAGATCGGAGTTGTTCACGGTTTTCAGTCCCTTGAACTGGATTGGTAGTATATTCATCATCGATATTCATTAGAACTCTAGAATATAAGGAAGTCCAATGTTATCAGTCGTGTGTATGCCCTAGTGCATTCATAGCTTTTTATATATTAATTATTATACCACAATGGACACGTGTATATTTCACATTCATAATAAATAAATATTCAAGTCGTTGATTATATTATGAATGCAGTAGTTAATTATACTATGAAATATACGAACTTTTAATTATCTACAGAGAATTTATTATCAAGTTATTGATAATAATGAGATATATATCTATGGTAAAAGATAATCTTAAAAACGTTTATAACCGGTATAGGACAATGAATTGGGCATTCATTGAACCTCTAGGTTATCATATGGTTTATTTTGAGGAGGAATCTTAATTTTCATGATATAATGATATCTAAATAATTCAGTGGGTTATTAAAGAGTTAAGGGTACCAAACAGT